>JAJHJA010001256.1:0-252939 GCA_021202915.1 Heliconius himera
TAGATTCGTCGTAAATGCGTTACGATCTATAAAATCTAATGGAGGATTCTTTATAAAAGTTCATTTAATGTGGAAATTAGATTTTATTTGGTCGTTTTCGTTTAATTTTCGATCTCTATAGTAATATTGGTATGTTAAACATACGTAGTTCATATTAAAAGCCGTGCGTCCACGTTTTTATGACTAATAATTAAATAATTCGGTTGTCGTGTATAAATTATATTGGTTGTAACAAATCGTCTTGGATTTTTAATAATATATAAAATAAATATATTAGTTTTACGCTTAATTTGTTTCAGATTAGTTTACAAAACGTATCTTAAAAACTAAGTTTTTTTTTGTTTCACGCTGTATCTCGGACATAGCGGGTTTGGTAGGAAACTTGGGAATCTAGTGTTAATACATTCCGTTTGCCATTATGACAGTTCCGTCCCTCACTTTCTGCCGATTTTGGAGGCAATGCGAGTTGAGTAGCGGAACTCTACACTAAGCTTTGCTTTAACACAAAAGTAAAGAAATGAAAATATTAAATATTTCATATCCTCGAGTGGAAATCGAACCCACAACTTCCTCTCTGCAGAGTGATTTTACTAATTAAAAAAATAATCAGTACAGTTATCACTCATATAAGTATTTTTCTGATTTTTGAAGTTCAACAATGGAAATACATTTTACTTCGTTATCTCACAGACAGAGAGAATCTAATGGAACTAAAACAGTCCTAAATCAAACCTAACCAAAACACGCACATTTTTACTGTTCACGCTGTATCCCGCACATAGCAGGATAACCAGAGGGCACCCGGGAATCTCCTGTAAAAACACTCCGGTACTCACATTCCCCCGAATTGTTAAAGTTTTGTTTTATTACCTAGATAGAGCGGGGAAATAAAAATATTAAATATTAAATTCCGTTCTCCGTTTGAATTTGAGACATTCCATGCTGAATGGTGGAACTGAACGCCGCTTTATGTATTGTCAGAGGGGGCAAATAAAAATAATGAAGATTAAATCAATTTCTTTATACATACACAACATTTTTATACATATTATATATTATTTAAAATTAGCGATTACTCCTCAAATCCCCCCCCCACTCCCCCTCCCCCACTCCCCCTCCCCCGATCAACGAACTTCACTACCTACCTATAGGTAGGTAGGTAGTTATATAAACACGAAACGCGACAACTTCGTAACTGAATGTGACATAATTTGATTTATTCAGGTAATAAAGAAAGCGACAGATGCCATTGATATTATTGAAACACCTTGTATGCAGATTTTTTTTATTTTGTATTTTATTTATGTTATTTTTGATAATATGATAATTAATACTTCTAGGTTTGTATATCGTAGTGCTGCGTAACGGCAAATTATAAAATAGTTATTTAAATAAGAAATGGACGTTTCAAGTTATATTGTTTTGAGTTTTTAGTTTTAATTTTAAAAATAAAAAAAAAACAGCTTCACGCTTTATCTCCCACACAGCAGGGTAGGCAGAGGGAAGCTAATGTTAAGACACTCCATTCCCCACTTACCGCCGAAATCTGGAGGCATTGTGTTGAGTGGCGGAACTCAACGCCTCGCTTTGCCTCGGCACCAGAGCGAAGAAATGAAAATATAAATTTAAATAAATATTTTATTTCCTCGAGTGGGGATCGAACCCACAACCTGTCTATTTTGCAGTCACACTCTGTGCCTCTGCGCCACGCCTGGCCTCAAAACTTTTAAATGTTTTGAATTTATAATAGAGGTTGTTAGGATCTGAATGTAAAGGCGGCGGTTGTGGCTTCGACTTGCTCTTGGTGAAAATAAATTATTTTCATATATCCGGTTCAGTTACAATTCGAATAATTCAACGGCAAGTGGGGAACGGAGTGTCTTAACACTAGGTTCCCTCTGCCTATCATGCTGTGTGCGGGATACAGCGTGAAGCTGATTTAATTTTTTTTTTAGTTCACACACGAACTCGCCAAACGGGTCAACATTAGTTTAAGTTATATCAATAATTTAAAGGAAGCCATTAAACATAAAGCTAGACTATTCTCATTAGCGTAAGGCCAAAGTGATACAACCTGAATTAAATTGGTCGTTTAATACATACTAAAAATAAACATTCCGCGCGAATACTGGAGTTGTGGAATTTCTTAGTAGATTGTGTGTTGATTTGGTCTTAAGTAATGATTTATCTATCTATATTTATCTAGGTATATATATACGCTAAGATCTCTGGAAGTACTGGTCGGTTTTACTTTTTTTTTTGTATGAAAGCTACATATCTATTAGAAAAACGAGCGTATGAGTCACCTGATGGTAAGTGATCACCGCCGCCCACAACCCTGTGAAACACCAGAGGAGCTACAGGAGCGTTGTTTTGTATGTACTCATGTCGTATCGACCTGGAAACACAGCTGAAGGTAGGCCATTCCACTGTGGTGTGGCGCGTGGAAGGAAGTTACTACGAAACCGCACAGTAGTGGAGTGCCACGTATCCAGATAGAGAGGATGATATTTTAATGTGGTTAGAGAATTTGGCGGCAGGGAGCAGGTCAAATAGTTTTCCAGAATATTCTTCATGACAAATGCGGTAGAGCACAGCGAGGACACTTCTCTACACAAAGCTAATGTAACAATCACTCCACAGATCACTGGGTCACCAACGATTCGAACGGCTCTACGTTGTATGCGATCAAATGGGTCAAGCTGATGCTGGGGTGCACCAGCTCAGAGATGTGAACAGCCAGCGATCTCTCTACTAGAGTCTCTACTAACTGTGAAGCTATATATTTACTACGTAGTGGTTAAATAGGTGTGTGGAAAGTCGTTTCAGTGTTAAATAATTTCATTATGATTTTGACTTATTAATTATGTTTGACTTGTTAATTGACAGATATTTATGTATTGTAGATATATGACGTTCAAACGGAATAACATGTATTGTAGCGTTTTAATATTAATTTTATATAATGTATAAAGGTTTGTATATTAATATTATTTTTCTATTTACAAGACAGAAAAAAGAAAGACAATATGATACACTTTCCATGGAAGAGAATTTAAAATTAGGTTCCTAGGTTCCCTCCGCCTGCCCTACTATATGTGGGGTACAGAGTGAAGCTACAAGAAAAGAAGATTTCAGCCAAAAAATCTTTTCTATCCTAACCTAAATAGAAATATTTTTTTACCAAAAAAAACAACTTCAAGCAGTTTGAAAATTTGAAATTCACTTATTCGTCCATTTGTCGCGCATATACATACATACCTAATACAAATTTAAGACTTGTATGGTTTTCTCATGGATGGCATTGTTTGTATTAGACTAAATTACCACCACCACCACCACCAAAAGGGACCACACGGGCAGCACCAGCTTTCAAATAAAAAAAGAACCATCAAAATGGACTCACCCAGTTCTGGGGTAACTAACTTAAAAAATACAGTCGAATTGAAAACCTTCTATCACAGAACTGGGTTAAAATATATATAATTATTAATAAGTATATTAAAAAAAAATATAAAACATATCTAGCCTTTATTTTTAAATAATAAAATTTTATATAAATGATTTTTACAAATAATTTATCGCTCATAAATGTGAAATAAAGGATATCGTGTGTAAGGAAGTACCGTCAAGTGGTGAGGTGCAGCCCTCTTATATATTATTATTTATAGATTAGAAATATTTTATTTATTTAAAAAATAAAATTCAATGCACTTAACACGCAGGTTAAGACTGCAACATCGTGATACGACGTGTAATACAAATATAAATGTAATTAATATTTTTATACGTTTTCTACAATAAAATATCTTTATTATTATAATACTAATATTCTATATTTAGTGTGGAATAACAATTTAGAAAATTGTTCAAAATATTTCTTAAACATATCTATAATTTTATTTTTTGTTAAATTATTGACATTATTTAGGTAGTCAGAATTTATAATAATTTCTCTACAGAGATGCCAGCAATATAATTAACTTTTGACTTTCGGCTTATATTATAAAATGTTTGACTTCGATAGATATAATATAACAAACAAACAACAATAAAAAATGCAGTGAAAATAATGCAAAAGATTCTTTCATCATACATTATTATATATGTATTACATAATACATTATGAGAGTATTGAATTAAATAAAATAAAATTGAGAGAATCCTTCTAAATCGTGTAATGTTTAAACATCATAAAAATTAAAAATATGCAAGGATAGGCAAGGCAAAAAAGAAAATTTGACATTTTTAAACCAATGGCCCTAAACCAGTCGGCGCTAGCCTGTGACAAATGTGACGATGAGTTCGATTCCCACTCGTGGGAATGAAATATTAATATGTTAATTTTCTTACTCTTCAACACGGAATGCCTTCAGAATTAGGCGGAAAGTTCCAATGTTAAAAATGTTAATTAAAAAAGTGTTAATTAATTAAGTTTAGTGTTTCCAATGTTTAATTCCCGAATAGATTTCCCAGGGAACCTAAACAAAATAGAATCTTCCATTTTACGTGTTAAAATCCACGAAAGCAAAGCTGCGAACTACGACTAGTATATTAAACAAAGTATTTAGTTCCCAACGCACGCCTATATCCGTTACATTTACCGTCGCTCGACTCACTTTGTAACTAATTATCTTATATCACTTGAAGTTAATATCATTTTAATATTTTAGTACATTCAAAACTATGATTTAATTGAAAAAGACAATTATATTTTTCATACCACTGACTTCGTAATAATGCTTTTGTTTAAAATACATTTGCATTTTTAACGTATTTTTTTTCTTTTCTCATATATTATAATATATTTCGAGTCATATATATGTTATTAGTAATTTGAATAAATCATATTAAATTATACAAAAAAAAATTGGCGCCAGCGTGACGCGGTTTCAATGTATTTCTTTCTATCTATATTTCTGTAATGTAATGTTATAAAACTAAATATTTGATTTGTTTAAACGCGCTAATCTCATGAACTGTTGGTTTGAACTGGAAAAAAAATATATTAGATAGCCCCTTTATTATTTACGTGACCGAGTGTTAAGACTCTCTTTCTATTAAAACTCTTCCGCCAAATTCTTTAGGCGTTGCGTGTTGAATCGCGGAACTCATCGCCGCGATTTGCCTCGTTACCGGAGCGAAGAAAGAAAAATATTAAATATCATTTATTTACTACACCGAGTGGGAATAGAACCCACAGTCGTCACGTTGACATTCACATACTTGTGCAATATACAAAAAAAACTTAGGTACACCTTTTCATTATAAAAAAATGTTAATTTGTTATACAATGTTATGTTATGTAAAATAAAATGTTATACATATTATTACACTATTCAATAAAATATTTATTTGTTATCAGTACTTAAAAAAAATGTTAAATTTGTAATATTGGTCTTTAATTAAGCAACCTTGTGCGGCGTAGAGTTCCGCCAAATAAAATATATTTCGCCTACAGCAAAAGGTTGCCGACCGTCAAGGTACAGTGGCACTGTCTGCAAATATTCTATTTATTTCTATTTTTATATTTATATAAGGTCACCCTCACATTTTAAATTTAATTGGCCATTAATTATTTTTTACATTATTTTCAAAGAAAATTAGTAATACAAAATTCAGTAATAAAACAATTTCATTTAAAAATAAAATTATAGTTAATAATAAAATGTCTGTATGTCTGTTACTCTTTCACAATTAAACTACTAAACCGATTATAATAATAATTCATATCTTACTCAATAACTAACAACTTGTCGTATACTTATTTAGAAAAGGTATAACCCGGGCCTGCTAAAAACCTGGCCGGTTTTCAGGCGGCGCGGGTTCGAGTTCCACTACGTTCAAATTTTTATACGTTCCTAAGTGTGGAATAACATTTTAAAAATGTTAAAAACTTGTCGTATATGACACACGCTATGTTCTAAGAAGAATGTATCATTTCGGAAAGTTGATTATCATATCAGGAAAAAACTCGGATTCCAGGTACAGTGACTTATGGAATAGCCTATAGCCCTATCGGTAAACGGACTATCCAATATATCTATAGTACTTTTACAATTTGAAAAATTAAATAAGTTTAGCGGCACGAAGTGTGACTGTAAAACCGACTGGTTGTGGGTTCGATCCCCACTCGAAGAAATGAAATATTTACTTAAATTTATATTTCCATTTCTTCGCTCTGGTGCCGAGGTTAAGAGTTCTGCCACTCAACACGCAATGCCTCCAGAATTCGGCAGAAAGTGGGGAAGGGAGTGTCTTAAGTGTTAAGACACTAGTGAAGCTAGTGAGCTTCCCTCTGCCTACCCTGCTGTGTGCGGAATACAGAGTGAAGCGGATTTATGTATTTTAAATAAATATATTTAGTTCTCATCAGTGAAAGAATAACAATAAAGAGGCTAGATATAACAAGAAATATATATATATATATATATATATATATATATATATATATATATATATATATATATATATATATATATATATATATATATATATATATATATATATATATATATATATATATATATATATATATATATATATATATATATGGATGTCAATATTATAAACTTGCTCACGTTTAAAATATTTTAGAAGACTAGTCGCATCAACCGGAAAATACGTACATTTTAAATACACTTTCCAAATAACAATGTTAAGTTAAAACAAAATAAGTCATTTCAAAGTATACAATTAACTTTAAGACTTAACGGCGGCCATCTTGCAAATATATTGCGCGCTAAATTCTGTATTCAAATTGCTCTTTCATATGTCGAAGTCTAATCGAATATCCATTTAAAAAGTTAAAAAACATAGATAACATAATATGTATTTTTAATTGCTAAATACCTACATAATAATATTATGTATGTAAATTGCTTGTATTTATTTATTTTTTAATAATGAATGTCAAGATTTTTTAATTGTTAATTATTTAAATATCTGCTAATTGGCTTTCAATATATTCAGAAAGCATAAAATTATTTTTAACTTAGCGATATATTAACTTTAAAAATTTCTAGTATATTTAAAAAAAACCCATAATTATGTGTTTTATTTTACACACCAGTCTTCAAAATCCATTTTAAAAAATAAAAAAAAAAAAATCTACAGACAAACATACAGATAACCTTAAAAGCATGTATGTCATTATGGAGTGAATAAATTTGAATTAATTTTATTATACCATATTACCTATTTAGCCTTGACTTTGCATTCCTAATGAGGAATTTCGATACTATTTAAATTACCCGAAAAATGAAGAAGACTTGTATTTTGTCATTTTAATGTTTATAGGAATTAAGTAGATCCTAAGTGTAATATTTTTGTTGTTATGTGAGTTGAATAATAACATATTTAAAGAAATAAATTGTGGTTTTGATTCTTAATAAATTAGTGTAGTACATTTTATTTTCTGTCTAGAAAATGTTTAAATAGAAAAAAAGGAATCCCTAGGTTCCCTCTGCCTACCCTGCTGTGTGCGTGAAGCTGAACAGATGATGATCTAATAATGAAATAAAAGTATTTAAGAACAAAAAAAAAAGCTGCTTCACGCATAGCAGCACGCAGGATAGCTAAAAAGAAACCGGATGTTAAAAGACTCCTTTCTCCTCTCACTGTCCAGTTTCTAAGACATTGCGTGATTAGTAACGGAACTAAACGCCGGATTTTACCGTGAAAGGACAACAATGTAATTTTTTTCATAAAGAAATCACTTACATATTTTTTAAAGAAAGATAAATCCATAAACTTATTACCACAAATCATCGTATGTATTATTAACATCGTCAATTAATAGCAATCGCTTATCAGTTATTGTAATAATATTCCAATGTTGTATAAATACTTTCACAGCCGAAATAGCTCAGTTGGGAGAGCGTTAGACTGAAGATCTAAAGGTCCCTGGTTCGATCCCGGGTTTCGGCATATTTAATTTTTTGCAAAAAGCTATTTTTTACATAAAATTAAATTATTTTATTTATCTTTTTATCTGTTATAATTTTATATAGTTAAATACATGTTAGTGTTGTCGTGATTTTTGTATTATCAGATAAATAACTCGATATTTTAATCTCAGGTAATCCTAAAACTTTGATTTATGTTTTTTTTTTACATATTGGGATTAAATATTTACCGCGTAAATTTTAAGTATTATACATATATGGACACCCGACGTTTTGCACATTTTACAGTAGATCGTGGTCAAAGGTAGTCAGAGGTGGCATTCGTCAGTTGACATTATTATTATATCAAATTATGAATTGGAAACTTTCCACCACTTGAGGATACCAACTCCTTAAAACTTTGAAGTCTCAAACCCACCACACCAGAGAGCAGTATACAGTCAGCTCATGTGCAGCTGCAAGTGTTGCTGCCAGACCAGTACGCAGAGCAAACTACAAAATCGTAAATAATATTGAAATTTATACATAAATACTTTTTGTAAATTACATTTAGAATGTCAGTGAAACTCTTCGTTTTTTTTCACTTTTATATTAAAAGATGCAATCGTTAGAGCTTCTCGCTCTGATAACAATACAACGCAAGGAGTTCCGCCATTCAACGTGCGATGCCTCGAACATTGGGCAGATAGTGGGCAACTGGGTCTTAACAATAGGGTTCCCACCTACTCTACCTCCTCTGATAAATCTGTGATATTTCAAGGTATAATCGATAGAAATTTGCGTTACTTACTATGTTTTTTAGTTAAAGAACATCACAATTATAACATTAAATAAAATTTTATAATTTCAACTATACACATATAAAACTATTTTAATTAAAAGACGACAGAACCGCTTATGCACGCCTTGCACCAGGTCCATCGACGATCTGTAGATTGTAGATCCAAATTCACATTGAAGGAATTCATATCTACGTTTAAAAAAAATAGTCCCCAATTTCATCCCATACTTATGATTTTATTTCTTATTTTTCACATTGTGTCCCGCATATAGCGTAGTAGGCAAGGAGTATCAAGAGTATCAATCAAGTCATATATTCTCCACTTTTTAAAGAAATAAAAAATTGATAGCTCCGTGTGAGAATCGAATCTATAACTGTCGCTTTAACAATGATTGTCACAATATTGAAGCAATAAACACAAAGTTTAAAACATAGCAAACCATTATATTTCAGCCAACCGCCTATCAAAACGTTAAAGCTACAAATAGCAAGCTGAAAATATATATAAAATAATAGCTTTCAATTCAGTGGAGAACCAGCTTGTGCTTGCTTGCTCTTTCTTAAACGTCTTCATTTAACAATACCTTTTAAAACGTAGCAATCTCTTATAGCTAATTGTCTTTTACTTAATGTTTCTACGAAAGAAGTTGCACTTCGAACAAAACGCGCCATATATCGTTATTATATTTATGTATTTACATAAATATATATATTTTTTATTTTTTTGAAGCTAACAACTTATTCTTCTTGAGATTGGAAATGTATACTTATTCTGTACTTGTGGCTTTGCGCGTGTTGTTTTATTTATTTTTTGAACGGGAATATTGTTAGTTGATTTCTATAAAATAATTAAATCAGATGAGGCTATCGTGGCTCAGAGGCACAAGTGCGTGATTGTAAATGGACAGGTTGTGTGTTCGATTACCACTCCGAGAAATGGAATATTGAATATATTCATTTGCACAATAAAAATATTAAATTTGAATTTGAATTCAATGGAAACGGAATGTCTTAATACTAGTTTGCCAGGTACTACTCTACAACCAGCAATTGGCCAAGTGTGAGCCGGGTATGGACTGAATAAAAAAAATCAGGCTTCGCTTTCTCGTGTAAATCATTACTACCGAGTTTCACGCTTGCGATATCATTAACCTGATAATAACGTATCGACCTCAATAAACCGTAAAGCTGTATTAAGACCCAAACAGTATGACATTGTAAGTCAATTACACATAAGTCAATAACACTTAGGAGGTGAACTTTGAAGTAAAAAGTCAAAAAAACGAATTAAAAAAATGTATTTCATCAGAATGAAAAAAAACTAAAAACACACATTTTTTTACACCAACTGATACTAGGTGATCGGAGTTATAACGTAAATGGACCTTCACTAGAGTACCAGTACCTTTTGAAATCAAAATTAAATCAGCTTCACGCTGTATCCTGCACACAGCAGGGTAGGCAAAGGGAACATAGGGTTAAGACACTCGGATCTCCACTTTCCACCGAGTTCTGGAGTCTTTGCATGTTGAGTTGCAGAACTCTATGCCGCGATTTGCCTCGACACCAGAGCGAAAAAATGAAAATATAAATGTAAATAAATATTCATTTCCTCGAGTGGGGATCGAACCCAGACCCAGTCGATTTTACAGTCACACTTTGTGCCCCTGCGCCACGACTGGCATCAATAAGTGTTCTACTATAGAGATCCTGGCACAATCTTCAGGTCAGATCAATGTTCAAATTCATATTATCAGATTTTATTACTGTTATTATTAGTTTTTGTTACCAGCTATGATAAACTATGAATTTTATTAAAAAGCATGTCAAAAAAACGTCAAGACGTCAGACCGATAAAGATTGTAGGTTCAATCCTCACTTGTTATAATCACTCATTTTCTTTTATTCATTCTGATTCATTTTCTTTAATTTTTTCTGATTCTGCTCGGCAAAGAGTCCGACCACTCAACACGCAATGTCTCGAATAAATTTGGTGGGCAGTGGGGATCGGAGTGTCTTACCACTAGGTTCATTCTGCCTACCTACATAGTGCAAAGATAAAAAATATGTATTTATTATAATATTAATATTTTTTATATACGTACTTTCGTTTAACTAAGTGGTATGTTTACAAAGAAAACAGTCAACAGCCACAACACTGAGGGACGTTGTGTAAATCGTGTATTATCTGTGACACGTCAATCTTACTGCGTTTCTAAATTAATTTATTAATACATATAGATATTTAATACTAACGAGAGTAGGTATTGTTTGTAATACAAAATATTGGAATTCAAATCAGCTTCACGCTGTATCCCGCACATAGCAGGATGGGCAGAGCGAACCTAGTGTTAAGACACTCTCCACTTACTGCCGAATTCTGGAGGCATTATACATGAAGAAGAGGAATATACATTTAAGTAAATATTTCATCTCCTCAAATGGGGATCGAACCCACAACCAGTCGGTTTTACAGTCACACTTTGGCCTCAGATTGGAATTTTAGATTATATCTATTATATCACATGTTTTAAATTTAATGTTACTGTACCTACACGTTTTTAATGTATTTGGAACACAAAACGGATAAACAAATTCTTATAAGTAATTTTATGAAACATTTAAACAGCGTTGTATATAATGAAAGAATGATAAAGAATGTTTATATCTTTACTACAAGGAAAAGTACCTACATAGTAGTATTTTAGATAATAATAATATTTTAATTTCATTTGTGAGATTAATGGAATATATAAATGTTATTTTTAATACGTTATAACGTAAACAACTTAAATATGTACTAGAAAATCCAATTGTCCTTCTCAGAAATACATTATTCTCTAGTTAATGATCCTGATCTAAAGTAACTTCGTCATGAGGTCATCGTGGTGCACAGTTCGATTCCCGATCGAGGCAAAAATTATTTACATTTCCTCGCCCAATCCATACTTTGAGATTTAAATTCCGACACGTAAATATATCAAAATTATGGCAGTGTGTGACGTACGAAGTATAATGTTAAGAAACTGTATTATATACGAGTACATTGCACCTAGAATTGCGGATGTTGCGCTTTTATTCGTAACAGAAAACGACGAAAGTAAATTTAATAATTTTCCCCAATATATATCGAACCTTCAACTATCGTATATAATACCGTTAATGCACTATCGTGGCTCATAAAGTAGAAATTAAGATATGACTTATACTATATTATTGATTTTGTAATATATATTCTTTTCTCGGTATATAATATAAATATTACAAGATAAACAGCCCCATTCTAATAAGACACTACATGTTAGTGTTTCTGATAAGAAGCACACTCCTACCTACTATATTAATCAATGCTTATTAACAATTGAGTCATTCAAAAAATTAATAGCCTTTTATCTCAAAGTTTTATGTTATATGTACATGTTTAAGATAAAACAAAGGTGCATGACTCTATTGTATTAAGTAACAAAGAAAAATAAAAATGTGAGTAAGAAAGGGAAGACCCTGGTTGATATTCGAGAAGGCAATATCGATGATGATCGTGAGATCACGAGGACCTTCCGAAAGTTATGGGTGAAGGGATTGATGACAGTGGACCAGGCGCTAGAGATACGCGGAGACCGTAGAGTTTGACTCCGAGCTCCGTTTTCTCGGACTACCTCGCTACTAATAAATTATGAATCTAATAAAAAAAGAAAAATGAAACAACAAAAAAATTATGAAAATTATTTTAATCACTTTCTTTTACTTTTTTCAGGATTTTGATTCTATTTCGAATTTCATCTAACTATATCTACTTTAAAATATTTTTGTTAATAAAATCTGTATAGCGTGATTTTTTAATTTAATTTTTCAGTTACATAAAACTTTTTATTCGTTAATATAATATTTATTTATATTTTATATTTTCATTCTCGCTTTGGTAACGAGACAAAGCGCGACGTTGAGTTCAAGCAATGCCTCCAGAATTTGACGGAAAGTGGAGAACGGAAGTGTCTTAATAGAAATGACGTATCAATAACTAGATTCCAGGTAACCTCTGCCTGCTAGGCAATACCTATTAAGCTATAGCAATAGCTTAATACAGCGTGAAGCTAAAAAAAATACTTTTTAGTTACTAAGTACCTGACATATTACATGACGTATGACACAAAAATTTGGCAAATAAGTTCCTGGCTGCCCTACATTGTGAGCACTAAAAGGAAATTTCTGGAAATTCCTACGAGAACGGAAAAAAATGGGATCTTAAGCTTATTAGTTCGCGAAAAAAAGATGCGGGCGGTCACTACCACACTACTTTAGAATAAAATATTTGCAGATTTCTCACTTAACTATAGACCCGTAGTAGATACTGCCGTTGATGTTAGGTTAACAACCAGCTGTTCTACATATCCTGTAAAGTTTTTGAGGCCACCCATCCATTTTGTGAGTAGAAAGAGCTTTGCTTTACCCAATTAATATGTACATTTGAAATGGTAATTAACGTTTATTTTAGTACAATTATTGATATTGTTTAATTACCTTTATACTCTATGGTAAAGAGTACATTAATAGAGTTCTATTAGAATTTAGGTCAAATTTAAATAGCAAAATCTTTTCTTTTTTATTAGATTTAGTTGATATTTTACAAGAATTTATGCAAAAAGAAAAGATTGCTCATACTTTAAAGCGGGCGAAGCCGCCCCTTTTGTCGCTAGTGAAGAATATTATTTACGTCCAGTTTCCTATTTAAAAAAATTAATTAAAGCTTACCGTTTTAAATTATTATTAATAAACAGTAATCTTCTTGACATGAGTTAAATTACATAAAAACTCGTTTGCCTCTCACTACACCCGCAGTTAGTCGATGTGAGTAACATGGAAGGTGATATGTTAAACGCAAATTAAACAAAACCAGTAGTTTTATTTAAAATATAAGTATATTTAAGTATAGACTATTTAAGACCATCGGAATATCTGGAATGAATATTTTAACTATTTAACTATACAGGAAATCTATTTGGCGTAATTGCCTCACGGTCTTGAAACCTAACGAAAACCGAGTGTAAATGATAGATACTTTAGTGGGCCGTATCTATATTTACATTGCTTTAACCAACAAATTTAGTTTAAGCCTGTTTCGGTACACATCTTAAAAGATAATACAGGTAAGTATATATAACCTAGCACCGCTCTGTCGGTTTGTTGTTTTACATTCTTTATCACCTAGTTCTAATAACAATATTTGCTATGTAATCCTCGCTTCCTCTGTCACATGGTGAACGGTAGCGTTGGATTTATGACATACGGCTATATCTTATCACAGGCACTCACCAACATATGTTGTACTAATGGACTTCATTAAATAACGCCCTAAAAACTAAAATATTTACGTACAAGCGTCGAGCACAGCGTGTCCCGATTTACCGTTCCGTTCCACGACACTCAACTATAACTATAATACATATTAAAGTGCACAAATTGGTCTCTATAGTCTGGATCGGTGCGTTTTCTCAATGTTTCACTAATTCGCGCCCTTTCACCTGTCAATCAGACGCCATGGCGGCGTAAACGCTACGTCGAAATTAGCGATTGCGAAACGCTTATTTCTCTTGCAAATTACACTGGATTTCATGTAATAAGAAATAAAAGCTGTGATTTAAAAGGATGGGAACGCTAAAATAACAGCAACATCAAGGTTTCCACGCGTATATACGTCAAGTTGTCGCGATATCCTGATTAAATGGCAAGATGGATACGTTGTTGAAACAGTTATGCGGATAATTTGGCGAAATGTCAAATTGTGGTCGTTTTGAGCGGCAATCGGAATGGGCGCGCGATTTCAACGGTCAAATGGCATAGCTGTCAACGGTTACAGATTATTAATAGTTTTATTTATTTATATTATTTGTTTATAGTATTGATTAATTTAATTATTTTATTATGTAATGTTTTAAAATAAGAGAGTGTAACGTAAATTATTAATGGTAATTATTTTTATTAATAATATGTTCTTAGTAAACTGTTAAAAAAATTACTGTGGGTAAACATTTTGGAGCATATACATATAATTATTTGACAAGAAATTAAAAAATACAATACTGTATTTAACTTATTAACAGTTGAATGATTCCTTTATTTTTTAGTAATTCCAAAAATAAGTACTAAAAAAATAAACACTGAAACAGACAGTGTGGCACACTATGTGTAAATAGCAAAGTTCCGCTTAACCTTCGAGACATGGCGTGTTGAGTGGCGGAACTCAACGCCGTTATACCTTGTTACTACAGCAAGGAAAATAATGTAATTCACTTCTCCGAGTGGCAACTAAATTTATTTAGTCATATAAACATGGAAGTAAACGTAACATAAAATTATAACCAAAAAATAAATTGTAATAATTTGATTTATTCATTAAAAGTTAAAATTAGACTTACCAAGCCAATGTTAGCTCGTTTATTTGTCACGAAAAAGCTTAATTTCGTATAAAATTAAAACTTTTTTTCTGACACGCGTTCTATATCTAATAGAAAATTATAAACCTTATATAGAGGCTAGTCGTGGCGCAACGACACAAAGTGTGACTGTAAAACCGGCTAGTTGTGGGTTCGATCCCCACTCGAGGAGATGATATTTACTTAAATTTATATTTCCATTTCTTTGCTCTAGTTTCAAGGCAAAGCGCGTTGAGTTCTGCCACTCAACACGCAATGCCTCCAGAATTCGGCAGAAAGTGGGGACGGAGTGTCTTAACATAAGGTTCCCTCTGCCTACCCTGCTGTGTGCGGGATACATGAATGAAGCTGATTTAATTTTTAATTTAATTTATACGCTTATTCCAATTGTAATTACAAACCTTATATTAATTAAAGTGCTACCTCTTTCAAAAATTCTCTAGAGTATTTAATTACTATCATACCGTTTTTTTTTAATTACGGGCCTTTAAAATGGAATAGGTTGCCTATTTTATTTTTATACGATATAATTTTTTTTTATTATCTGGTTTTAACTTAACTGTAGAAATTAAATATTAAAGAGAAATAATTTAAATGAAATGTTTTTTCTAAAAATCATTTGTTAATATCTGTTAAGACCGATATTTGTGATTTCAGTTCTAATTTTTTTTTTAAATTATATACGAGTATACATATATAATAATTTTGTTAATAGTTTGAGGAGGTTATGAGGAAGGAAGGAAGCAGAACCTGTATTTTAAATATTTTTAAGGATTAAATAAAGATAGATAACCATAAGGAAATTGCGAAAATGTCTAATAGGAAGCCCTACAAACCAATCATGAAGATTTAACCATAATAACTTTATACTTTTTCCAGCATAGCAAGGTAGACAGAATGAAGCTAATGTTTCTTTTTTTTATATATATATATTAACAGTTTTATATTTATCTGCTACTTAAACTAGGCTATAACTAGAGATAATTATCTAGATATTTAATTTCTAAAAAAGTCCAGGTGCCTTTTACAATTTATGTATAGTTTTAGGAACCTATGACAGGATTCCGATTCAGCTCAATTTTTAGAACACGCGTGTTGAGTGCAAACCCAGCACTGCATTTACCAAAAGTTGTAATTAAAACAAATTAAAAATAATTACTCCAGGGATCGAACCCACAGCCTAACCAATAATTATAAATGCTCAATGATTGCTAGCTTTAACGTATTCATGAATCACACTTCTATTAGGTAATCAAATACTTTAATAATAAATATTTACCGCTATAAAGTTCCACCCTGTAACGTTAAATACATAACACCTGTTGGCCGTGGCTGTCAAACGTCACATCACTATCACTGTGCACATTCCCTTTTATTGATAGTATATATATGAAACACTATTCAAATATGCCTGAGCTGAATGCTTTTAGCAGTATTCAATTTAGCTATGGACTTATTGTAGATATAGAGATTAATTGGATTACGCTTCACGGTAAATCCCGGATACAGTGTAGGCAGAGGGAACCTAGTGTTATGACACTCTGTTCCCCTTGTTAAGTGGCGAAACACAACGCTGGACCTTGGTACCAGAGCGAAAAAATGAAAATATTGATAAATATTAATTAAATACCTCGAGTGGAGATATACCACTCATTTACTGGAACAGTGAGGCCAGTCGTGGCGCAGGGGCACAAGTGATTGTAAACGCGACGGGTTGTGCGTTTGGTCCTCCTCAAGAAAATGAAATATTTATTATTTTTTATTTCTTCGCTTTGGTGTAGAGGCAAACAGCAGCGATGAGCTTCGCCATTCAATACAGTGGAAAACGGAGTATTTTAACACTAGGCTCCCTTTCTTTTTAAGAAAACTTTATTTTTTGTAATAAATTAAATTTTAACAAAAAGTAAATCGACATCAAACTAAAAATTATAAAATAAATTTATTTAACATAAAGCAATATTAGTTTGATTTTGTTAAAAATATAATTCCGGAAACATTTTTTAATTTTGAAGAAGGGTAGACTTGAAAAGGACTCGACTGAGTACGTAGTGGTTGTACTATCACATAGTAGGTTCAATAATTATGGGGCATAATGCCAGGAACGTATATAAAAAATATTCGGGTGAATTGAGAACTTTTCCTTTTTTAAAGTCATTTGAAAATGAGAACATTTTCTTTTTTGAAGTTGATTAAAAAGAAATGCAACGATGAGGAATCTCATTTCTGGCGAAAAATTATAACAATGTTTTTCCTTGTAACTATTACAGTAAAAGTAGTACAACTACTTGGGTCATCTATAGTCTTCATCATCAGTTACACGTCATCAAATTGTGATTTCCGAATACAAACACACGAGTCTTTACAAAAAAAAATCAAATCCTTGTAAGTGTGCCTATTAAATTTAAAGAGTTTCCTCGATTTTTCCAGGATCCTATCATCAGATCTTGAAATGGTCATCATGGGGCCACCTGTAAGGTACACCCTTTCAAACAAAAAAAGAATTATCCAAATCGGTTCAGGCGTATTCGAATAATCGATGAACATACATAGAAAAAAAGATTACGACGAATTAACAACCTAGTTTTTTTGAAAGTCGTTAAAAAAAGATTTTTACATTTTACGTCATGGCTACATTGTGCAATATATTGTTAACTTTAACTACGCTTTTTTACTTTTAATTGTAGGAAACGAACCTATAAGAATTTCGAGGTTTATCATAGAGTGCTTATTAAGAGACGCAGGTTCGAATCCCTCTACATTTAAATGTTGTGTCAAGAATTCAAGATACGCTGTTCTCCACGTTCTGCCGAATACTCTAAGGATCACCTGCTTAGTGGCGGAACTCAGTATCGTACTTTGTCTCGTTACTAAAACGAGGAAATGAAAATAATAAATATGTCATTCACCCAAATGGAAATCGAACACACAACCATAGCGTTAAGAATACAGGCCTCCCAAAAAAATCCTATTATATTAAGTAGAAAACAAACGTCAAAAACCAATAAAAAAACCAATTTATTTACCAATTACATAATGACAGAAAACATATAATTTTTAAGTATTTTTATTTTATTTCGTTGTCAAATGTCATCGTCTGCCATTAAAAGTGATTAAAAAATCAAAACTGGACTCTATGGGTGGTCATAAATAAATTATAAGAATGAAAGTTATTACAAAATTTACATTAAAACCAATTAAGAAGTCAGAATCAATTACCTACATCAAATTCCACTTCACTAATTTTCGTACATAAGCTAGCTTTTATGGAATTGAAATAACCAATAAAGATATGACACATGATGTCAAAGTGTCCGAAGTAAATCTGACTATAAGCCTCCGTTTTTCGCCAAATTCTGAAGACGTTGCGTTGTGAATGGCGGAGGTCAACTCCGCGCTGTAGTAGTTGTAGTGGGTTACATCAAAATGATTAACGTTAACTCAATTTTATAATATTAATATAGAATAGGTATTTTAATTATTCTACAGACATATAATACACCTACTAGTATGGCACAGTTCAAACTTAACTGTCTGTTGTTAGCTAGAATGTATGCACATCTTGGGGCAGTGGAAAAGCTTGTGGCTGTAATTGTGATTGTTGTAGATTCGACCTCCGTTCAGGACAAGTATTTATTTCCCCACCTTTATAGGACAAAACGCAGCGTGGAGTTTCTTCATTCAACACGAATTCAATTGGAAAACAGAGTACAGTGTCTTATCTTTTTTTTTTCTCTCCTTGACATATATATGTTAATTTAATGCGAACGAATACCGCATACTTTAACGTAAGTAAAAAAACTGTAATCTGTGAGAAAATAAGGCTAATTCGGAATCGAATTCACAATCTTGGCCTTTGGGTACAGTCAGATACAGGAGTACAAAAAGTATTTTGTCATAAAATGTACCAGCTACTTAGTAGATATGTCTCACGTAACATAATTGACATCTAAATTTAGACCAAACGAAATAACTAAACAGTTTGAAAAGTTAAATTGAGTCAAAATGAAAATGTAATGGCCATGATAACATATTTATAACGAACCAAAGATTTATTTAACGAAAAGTTTGAAGTATTCGAAAATAAAACGATCATCTTGTGTAAATTTAACCCAACGTGATTAATTGATTACTGAATGATTTTTTTTAAATGGGTTAACATTTTAAATTGGGATGTGTATCAATAATCAAAATGGTGTAGGTATAGTTCATTTAATTAGAATTAATTATTAAATTTATGAACAAGAGTGGTAAGACTGGCAGAGTGAGACTTTGGGTGAATTTTGAGAAAACAGTATCAGTGATAACGGAGGAAGGTCACTTAAAAATCATGAGGGACCCCCGGTGAGCATGTAGATTTATGCGGGTCGACGAGAACGAAATGCAGAGAGCGTGACGTTTGGCGCACCGTCCTCCCTACCCCGCTAGGAATAAAACCTGAAGCCTAAAAAAACTAGATTTCTGTTCTTACAGGTTTCCTGTCCTTCAAAAAAAATTGTAGTCAAATTGATGAAAAACAATCAAGAAAGAAACAACCAAAACAGATACACATTACATAATGCAACCTTCATGCTTATAAAACTCTATACTTCATATAATATTGAAGATTACAATATATATAGTTCAGTGAACGTAGGCCCGAGCTGTCGGATCCCGTATTATGAATGAGCTAAATATAACCATATAAGAAAATGCCTTCAACGATAATAAATAGTTCGTTCGTATCAAAAAATCGCTAATAACTGTTTATACGCTAAAATTGAAGAACAAATCTGCGAATAGATTTTTTATCATATCCGTAAACTTGTTATCATTAATTTATAGTGCATCAATCTCCCACCTAATAAGCTAATCCATCTAAAAACAGAAACGCCCACCATTCCAGATCAAATCATAAATTCATATATTAATTCATAAATCATATAACAAAAATAAAAAGAATATTCTTTTCTTTTTTTTTAATCCTATATCGTGCAACATACAGGTGTCGTTTCATTCTACGTCATAGCCTAACCATAAACAAGCGCTGAAAAAAACATTTACTTTCAAAAATAGAATTCGAATTCCCGCGCTTAATTGCGGAACTGCCAATCAGAGTGTGTGGGAGCGGGACGGAAGAGAGACGCCGCCCAGTTAACAACATGGCGGTTTTGTTGATTGGCGGGCTTCATTCGCTCCTCCTTTGAAATGTGTGACAAAAAACAGTTTAAGTAAGGCTATAATGCGATCGAAATTACTATTTTCGTGAGTAAATCATTTTTTTTTTTTGTAAATTTTAATTTATATTTAAACGCCGTATATAAATTTTAATGTTAATGTCGGTGTGGAGGTGTTGTCTTCCTGTAGGTATATAATATGTGGGTAAAAAATATTGGAGGATAGATAATTAAATGAAAATTTACGTGATAAAGTGAACAGAGTGTTATGTATATCAATATGTATTAATATTTATACAAATATAACATTTAATTATTAACTAGCTTCTTAATTCTCTATTTATCTTTGTTTTGCAATATTTTGTTATGTTAGCATAGAGATGGCTAACATAATAAAATATTGTGGAACAAAAAAAAATACTATCAATTTAGTAGGCAATTTTTTACGTACAATATTGTTACGTTCTCATTTAAGCCTGCAATTTTAGAAGAAAATTGAATACAGTATTCCTTCAATCTTCCAGATTAAGATCTCATTATCGATTAAATACCTAACAAGTAAATTTATAAGAAATACATAGTTTACATATCTACATATTCTCCACAAAATTATTCAAAAATAAATACATAGCACGAGTATATACTACACGCACACAGCAGGGTAGGCAGAGGGAACTTAGTGTTAAGACACTCCGTTCCCCACTTTCTGCCGAATTCTGGAGGCATTGCGTGTTGAGTGGCAGAACTCAACGCCGCGCTTAACCTCGACACCAGAGCGAAGAAATGGAAATATAAATTTAAGTAAATATTTCACCTCCTCGAGTGGGGATCGAACCCACAACCAGTCGATTGCAGTTACACCTCGTGCCGCTGCGCCACCACTGGCCTCAAAATAATATAAAGCTATAATATTATATTATATTATAAAGCAGATAAATTACCGCTGACACACCGCTGACTTGACTGATCTCAGGAACTACTGTTCCAAGTTGATTTTTTTTTTGAATTCTCTACTTAACGAGGAAGAGAATACATTTTTTTTTTTCATATAATTTACACAATTCTTAGATATATTTAAATTATTTTCATTTACTTAACCCTTTTTTGTAAACTAAAACGTTTTAGCTTCTCCACTAAAAATCAACATCTGTATAAATTGACAGTTTTACCAAATTATACACGATAAACTTTATGACAGCTGTTGTTTTATAATTTTTTTTTATTTTTATTTTGTTGTAAATTTCAAGAGGTTCGACTCTAATTTTGAATAATTTTTAAATGAGTGAAGTCGAATCATAGTAAAATATTATATTAGATCTTTTTTGTAGATCGTTTAATTTTCTATATGAATATATATATAGGTGTATATATATATATATATATATATATATATATATATATATATATTCGTTATTATAACTATTGTTATAAAAACGACACGAAACCAATAGTATTTTATTGGTTAAATTGCAATAAAATTTCAAATGAAAAAATAATATTCCCCTTGTTATTAATATGGGAAATTAAAATCAAATCATAAAAATGCAGCTTTTTTAACATACCTACATATTTTTTTGGTTTCCAGAACAAAAAAATACAATTTTTTTGGCCCCCTATAGTATATTACATTTTGTAATTGAACATGTTGTACATTTTAGTGATGGACTGCTGAATTTTATAATATGAAAACAAAAATATGTCTAATGAAAGTAGGTACCTACTAAATATGTTATGTGTTCAATTTCTAAGCCGAGACTCTTCCGAGGCCGTTGTGGCGCAGAGGCATAAGCCTGCAACTGTAAACGTGATGGTTGTAGGTTCGATTACCATTCAGGGGTAATATTTAATATTATTATTTCCTTGCTCTGGTACTTACGCCAACTTTCCGCTACTCTACAAATCAATGCGCAATACTTCGAGAAACCAGCGGAAAGTGGAGAAGGAAAGTGTCTTAAGGGAAACAGAACATCTTAACACTAGGTTCCCAGGTCCCCTCTATCTACCCTGCCACATGCGCGATACAGCATGAATCTATATAAAAAACATCCATAATTTTTATTTTCTAGGTAAACTATTTACCTCGTTTATTCCATGTAGATAAATCAAGTGTCTAACGGACATAGCTAATTTAACTTGTTGCATATATTTAACATAAGTACGTTGCAAATACACTTAATTTAAATGATATATGAATATAATCTATTAAATAAACATTTTGACTGAAACTTATTTATTATAAGGATGTTACTTTTAAACAATTTTTATATTATTAATAAATCATTTTAATCTCAACCATGATTTCTTTTTTACAAATTTTTATCTAAGTAAGTACGTATTTCTATTTGATAAAAATTAAGAAATATTTAAATTTAATGGAAATCAAGTTGAAATTACCCTAAATTTCGTAAATAGATATATTTTACCTTTTAATTTCCATATTCTCAATGTTGCAGTAAATCTGTATAAAATAGAGGCCATCGGTACGTAACCAATATAAATCAAAAGTAAAATTTAGTAAATATCTAATGCAAAAATTATATATTATTATGATAACAATATTAATTATTATTATTAAAATTGAGGCCTGTCGTGGCGCAGTGGCACAAAGTGTGACTGTAAAACCGACTGGTTGTGGGTTCGATCCCCACTCGAGGAGATGAAATATTTACTTAAATTTATATTTCCATTTCTTCGCTCTGGTGTCAAGGTTAAGCGCGGCGTTGAGTTCTGCCACTCAACACGCAATGCCTCCAGAATTCGGCAGAAAGTGGGGAACGGAGTGTCTTATGACACTAGGTTCCCTCTGCCTACCCTGCTGTGTGCGGGATACAGCGTGAAGCTGATTTTTTATTATGATAATGATTATGATTGAGTGCCGCCACTTAACACTCAATGCCTCCAGAACTCGGCGAAAAGTGGGAAATGGAGTGTCTTAACAATAGGTTCCCTCTGCCTACTCTCCTGTGTGCGGGATATAGCGTGAAGCTGATAAAAAAAATTTATGATAATATTCTTAATAGCACCAAGAACATTTGAAATTAGTTCATTTCAGGTTACTTAAACAGTACTTTTGTGATTATTAATTTTATTTTACGAGGTCAGTCATGGCGCAGGGGCACAAAGTGTGACTGTAATATCGACTGGTTGTGGGTTCGATCCCCACTCAAAGAAATAAAATATTTAATATTTTCATTTCTTCGCTCTGGTAAGTAGGCAAAACATTAGAACACTTCACCTCCTCATTTTCCGTCTAATTCCGGAGGCAATGCGTGTTGACTGGCGGAACTCAACGCCACAAATTATTAATTAGGTTATAATATTTCTCGAATAAATATCTTTACTATATTAAATTTGCAAAGCACCTGCGAAAAATAAATAGCATTGAAATTTATAGTGTCAAGACGTAGATATTGTTATATTAATAACTCGAATGAACTGTATCTGTAACCGGTTTCTCTTCGGAGTGTTCATTGTTTAATGAACTATAAGTACAGTTTTAGGCCGTTGCGGCGCAGGGGCAAAAGGGTGTGAATGTAATGCTACGGTTGTGGGTTCAACCCCACTCGAGAGAACTAATTATTATTAAATAATATTTTATTTCTTCGCTCTAGCCCGGCGTTGAGTACCGCCACTCAACACGCATTTCGTTATATTTTTTTATTGTGTTTTTATATTTAACAAAAAAAAAACAATCATATGCTAGAGCTGTGTGCCTTTTTTTGTTGTGTCTTTTCTTTTTTATTTCTTTCTCACAAAGCTTATTTAATTAAATACATTTATAAACGCAACTAATATTTTAATAAAACATAAAATATACATAACTGTAGACGCAAGAGGTCGTTGATTCGATTACCACCCGTGGAAATGAATATTAAATATCTTTCATGTCTTCTCCACTCAACACGCAATGCATCCATAATTCGGTGGAAAAGTGGGGAACGGAAATGTCTTAATACACTAGGTTCCCGGGTTCCCTTTGCCTAATTTGCTATGTGCAAGATAAAGCATGAAACTAAACAAAAATAAAATAAACATATATTTTTAAACTGAAACTTACCATATTAAATTTCACAAACCACCATGTATTAAATATTAACTCACATATTTCATCACCTCAAACAAAATTAAAATATTACCACCAAAAATTTGTAATGTTGTTATAATATAATATAAAATAAAAGAAAAATCAAAGTCTAAGTTCACTTCTTTCTTTTAATGGCTGTTTTAGTTATTTAATTTATATGTTAAACATCTAATTTAATAATTTTCAATGTATTTTCTTTTCAAATTGTAAAATAAACTAATAAGAAGAACTCCATTGTACGAAAGAACGCGATAATAGCAGTGCGTGTGGACGGTGACAATTTTTGCTAATACTGTAGAGATATTTGTTGTTATAAGTATGTATATTAACACGTGCTTGCCCCATACGAAGTTTTGAACTTTGGACCACACAAGTCAATGTTTAGAATTTTGTAAAAACCATCGCTTAATAGACAAAAAAAAACTTAAAAACTGGAGAAAATAGGTTAGTAAAAACTAAACTAAACTTCGTGATGGCACAGTTAAAGTTTTTTTTTTTGTTTGTTTTGTTTTAGCTTTACGTTGTATTCCGCATGTACCTACCAGGGTAGGCAGAGGGAACCTAAAGGAGTTCCATTCTCCGCGCTCCACTCGACTCGACTAAACTCGACTCGACTAAAAAATCTTAAAAAGGAGTACTAAATTTATGCTTGAAATATTGATAAACAAGCAGCTATAGAAATGAACAGCATATTAAAAAATCTAATCATCTACACGCGGTATCCACACAGCAGTGTAGGCTGAGGGATCCTAGTGTTAAGACACTCCGTTTCCCACTTTCCGCCGTATTTTTCTTTACATTGCGTGTTGAATGGCGAAACTCAACGCCGAGCTTTTACCTTGGTGCCAGAGCGAAGAAATTAAAACATTGATAAATAATAATTCATTCCGAAATCAAGATCGAACCCACAACCGTCGCGTTACAGCCATACCCCTGTTCCCCTGGACCACTACGGCCTTGAACAGTACATTAGTATTACATTACTTCATCTGAACACTGCCTATAAGTAATAAATCACAGCATACACTCATTGTGACAGCCGAGTGTTGAGCAGCGGGGGCGAGTCTGTGTGGTCTTATTGACCTCACTCGAACATATTTTGGCAATAACTCACTTACCTCACACTACTTGTATGTATATAACATGTGAAATGTTTACTTTTAGTGACATGTTTATATTTGATAACAAAAAAATGGAGTTTATAAATATTTTGCTTAAAAATTTTGTTTGAGTGAGCTCTTGTGTTCTAGGTAGACCACCTTGGACCGATAGGCGCTTAGAATAAAAAACAAAACTATATATAAATTGTGAAATTGTAATAAGTATTAAGTGTATAGATGATAAGTGAAATGTTTACAAAAAGGCAATCTAAAAATACCTGGACTTTCTTAGGAATTAAATATCTAGATAATTATCTCTAGTTATAAGCCTAGTTTAAGTAGCAGATAAATATAAAACTGTTGATTAGGCGATAGTAATGAAAAAGTTAAAAAAAAATACGGACCACGTGTCTGTAGTGTTTAGTTAAAATAAAAAAAAAGACGACCATGGGCTTAAGCTCTAACTGGAGTCAATTTAATACAGAATTAATTTTGTATTAAATCTTTTTTTATGTTGTAATTAAATTCTCGTAAGACAATAAAGAAGAAGAAGAAGAAGAAATAAATTCTGATGGATAGCTATAAATAGAGAAACTCAACGTGTTTTGTTTGCCGTCATATCAAAACGGCTAAATGAAAATAATTGATTACCCCGAGTGAGAATCGACTCTCCAACTGTCGCCTGTGTAAGCCGCTGTACCAACAGGATCTCTAAACTTTTCTTTTCAGCTTCAGGCTGAAGCCCGCACAGCAGAAACGCCGCACTTTGCCTCGACACCAGAGCGAAGAAAATATTCAATTTTTAATTTCCACGGGTGGCGATCAAATCCACAACGTGGTGTGTTTACAGTCACACCCTTGTTCCCCTGCGCCACGCCCAGGCATTAAACCCCTAAACTTAAAAATTAAAATGTCTAAATTAAACATATTACAAATATCTTTGAAAAGATTCACATCGCAATATCTTTGTAGTTATTTAAAACTATGATGAGAATGATATTTAAATAATATATATAAAATATTTTTGATTTTATCCTCCATAAACAAATATGGATATCTATCCTGGTCGGTATCCAGGGGACGAGGGTTCGAGTCCCGCTACGTTAAAATTTTTATACGTTTTCTAAATAAATAATTTTTCGTTCCTAAGTGTGGAATAACACTATAAATGTTAAAAATATGGGTATCTAATCTATGTAAGTCATTTTTACTTTCTTATTGTGACCTACCGACAATTGATACAATTAATACATGTAAAATAACACAATAAAATAAATAAAATATATTTATCCACAGACACATACAGATTCAATCAGTTTTCAAAATCTTTAAAAAACCAGTTCAATAAAAATCTATACTTTTTTTTCTAATTCCTCATCTTTGAAAAGAAAGACCAAACGATGAGACTGATTTTTAAATTTTTTTTTAATGGTTTAATAGTTAAAAGCCTCGACAAGCATCTTAGGAGGTTATCGTTTAGCTGCTCAATCAAGATTCGGATGCAGAAAGCAGTTTTACTTGAGACGGCGCGTATTGTGAGGACGTTCCTCTCTCTGGAGCCCTAGCCACCGATGGGTTGGACCCTTGTCCCGCCGTTGAGAGTTGAATTGAGAGTATTTTTTATATTCATATATATTTAAAAATGTAACATATTTCTCTTAGATAAAAAGAGAAACAAAACGCTGAGCATTTTTTTTGAAAAAAAAAGGTAATTAAAAAACTTTTACATTATAAATTCCTATACATATACTCGTATATGCTTATTCTAAAATATATTACTGGTAACATCCTGAGATGCCATCGTGGCGCATTGGAACAGCTTAGTCTTACTGTGAACGGTATAGTTGTAGGTTCCGATCACTCGGAGCAATGATTATATTTAAATAATGATCATTTTCTCGCCTATTTTCTCCGTGTATTTTCATTTATAGTAGAGCGTCGTTAAGCTCCGCCGCTATGTATCGAAAATTGGTCGCATTTCCCGTAGATCACATATGTCAGCCCTCAGCCCTGCTATGCTGAATATATTTATTTAATAAATATATTACTGTATAATGAAGTGATTACTTTTATTAAGTATCGATATAAATAATTTTGCCGAACAGTTTCAATAAAAATTGAAACAACAATGGAAATATGACCGTGACGTAACATCATGACGAAATGCTTTCTAGAAATCTTGTAAGCTAAGCAACAATGTGAATTTAAATCTCACATACTAGATAGCGTATTGCCTCACGCTTTAGCTCACTTATAACAGAGCAAGCAGAGAAAGCCTACTGTTAAAACAGTCCATTCAAAGCCGGGAAAAGCCTGGAAAAAAATTCTTTCCCGCGTGTGTCAGTCGAATCTGCAACGATCGCGTGTACAGTCAACAGCTTTTCAATTTTTTTGGTGCCACGATTGCGCCAACAGGGCCTCCCGCATATTTAATCTATAAAACATAGGATAAAAATTTAAGATCCGCTTTGTGACCTACACAATTTATGTCCATAGTAAAATACATTTGCCGTTAGTCACCATTTACATAGCTTCACGCTGTATCCCGCACATAGAAGAGGGTACCTGGGAACCTAGTGTTGAGACACTCCATTTCTATTAAGATACTTCCGTTACCTCAACCCCACGTTATGCCTCGACACCAGAGCGAAGCAATGAAAATATTAAATAATTTAATTTCCTCGAGCTGGAATTGAACAAAAAACCTTCCTGCCCCACGACTGGCCTCACTGGCCTCAGCCATTTACATAAAACTAAATTAATTCCACCACTATCACACAATTAAAGTTGCATACAAATTCACACCTTCCTCCATTTCGTTAACATAATTTAAGCACCCCCGATTAGGTTCCCAGAAGCGGGTACCTACGACACGACAAAACAAATATAATTAATTAACCGAATGTTCGGCCATCGCGGCTATCGCGGCCATCGCGGTACACATTGACAAACTAATCGATAGTTTGTTTGTTTTTTTTTTTATTCATATAGAACATTTGCCAGAGGTTGTGAACTAATTTGTTTAATAGAGTATGAATATTAACAGTTTTTATTATTTTTTTTTGTATTTTTTTTCAGAAATGTATAAATAAAAATTTGAAACAAAGCGGAATTTGAAGCCACTGACGAAAAATCTATTTTTGTTTCCTAAGTGTCGAATAACACTTTATAAAAGTATTTTTTTTTTCTTGTCACTTATCACCGTATCACATACTTCTTGTATCAGGAAGACCTAGAAAAACGTAGCAAAACAAAAAGTGAACATAGGTTTTGTAATTTTATAACCCAAAACCGACTTACCTACTAAAACTAGAACTAAAACCTTAAGGATTAGTGCTCTGCAAAGACCACGCTACCTGGTTGGCGCCACATAATAAGAAAAGCTGACCCCATGTAACAGGACAATGTGAGGGAAAAAAGGAGAGATTATCGTCGTATCCCTTACATGTATACCAGTGTAGGCAGAGGTAACCTACAACTTTGACAGCTTATGAAATTAAATTAAAAAAATATATATTTTGTCAGCAACCAAGCAACCATTAGTTCATTTGTTTGACAGCCACTGTTTTAAGGCGTCGGCGGCCGGCTCTTCTACACCTGCCATGATTCACTAAACTGCGAAGCTTCGCCACTGCAATATGTAAAAAAGTATTATCAATAATATTATAAAAAAAGAAAGCTCGCATACATTTAAATATGAAGGTTATATTCATATTATGTATACTTTATCATATTTAACTTAACTCATAGCGCTATTATCATTTCTACAACGTATTTCAAAAGCGGCATTTTGGAT
This sequence comes from Heliconius himera, assembly GCA_021202915.1. Taxonomy (NCBI): domain Eukaryota; kingdom Metazoa; phylum Arthropoda; class Insecta; order Lepidoptera; family Nymphalidae; genus Heliconius; species Heliconius himera. Next base: position 29,253 of record JAJHJA010001256.1, read on the forward strand.
GCAATAGCTGCTATATACTATTTACTTTTTTTTTAGTTTCACATTGTATACAGAGGGCCTACCCTAGTAGGCACGGTGAATCTGGGAGTCTAACTCCGTTTCTATTAGGACACTTCCACTCCCTACATTCCGCCTAATTCTGGAGGCATTACGTGTTGAGTGGGAGAACTCAACGCCTCGCTTTACCTCGTTACCAGAGCGTGGAAAATAAAATAAAAATATATATTTTATTTTCCATTAAATCAGCTTCACGCAGTATCCCGCAGCGGTAAGCAAAGGGGGCCTAGTGTAAAAACACTCTGTTCCTCACATTCCGCTGAATTTTGGAGTTGAGTGGCGGAACTCAACGCCACGACTGGCCTCAAAATAAACATATTAAATACTTCATTTCCTCAAGTGGCAATTGGACTCATAACCTATCGCGGCTACAATCGCACTGGTCTCCTTAAAATGTTACTACCACTTACTAGTTAAAATGTTTTTTAAATAGAGCTTTGATAACCGAAGTCTTAAACATGTTTTGTCCTCTTTTTAATATGTTGGGAGTAAATAAGTCATCTCTCTACTGTTTATAAGATTTACTTGTGAGGCCTCTACCGTTCTTCTTAGTTCGATACCGCTTGGAGAAATGAAATATTTTCAATGCGTAGCTGTCACCCGCCACCGAATTCTCTAACCGCACAATACGTCACAATCCTAAATACTATCCACACCAACTGGATACTGGGTAGGAACTTTCTTCTACGCGCCACACAACTGTAGAATGGCCTGTCTGCTGCAGTGTTTCCAGCTTGAAAAGACTTGGGTACCTTTTAAAAGCGCTTCTATCTCTGCTCAAAAGCCGGCAAGGGCCCTCTGGTGTTACACAGGGTCGTGGGCGGTAGTGATTATTTACCATCAGGTGACCTGTATACCCGTTTGCCTTGTCTTTTTCCATAAAAAAATAACAATTTTTAACAAAAAAAATCGACTTCCAATGGTTTCTGGTTGATTATTGGAATAATCAGAACCTAACTAAACTTTCATCCTTGAAGTGTATCCTTTCAAATAAAAAAATTCTTCGAAATCGGTTCGCGTGATATTGAGTTATTTGTCCATTTGTCGCGCACATACGTAATGAAAATTTAAGAGTTATATAATTTTCTCATGGATACCATTGTCAGAAATGGACCAAATTAAAATAGGACCACACAGGCAGCACCAGCTTTCAGATAAAAAAGAATCGCCAAGATCGGTTCACCCAGTCAAAAGTTTTGAGGTAACAAACATAAAAAAATATAAATAAAAAATAAATTAATAACTTCCTCCTTACGGAAGTCGATCATAAATATTATATACAATATACAATTAGATATTTTTTTTAACAATTTGCGGTATTGGGTTTTGCTACTCAACAGTCAACACATAGGGTGTATCTGTTTAAGCAAACCTTGCAAACAAAACAAAACAAGTAAAATAAACATATATTCATTGACAACTTTAACAAAAAAAAGTAGTCATCGTCGTTTTATGGACTTTATGATGAAAAATGGAAAGCCCCGTTTTACACCGATTTCGAGAAATCCTCACTTAGTGCTTCTCTACACTCTATACACTTACATACCAAATTTGAATCTTCCACATCCAGTAGTCTTAACTCTACGTTCTTAGTCAGTGCGTAAGTCGGAACGAACGGAAGTACATAGTAGTAGTAATATGGAAGATTGCGACTCCTGAAATATTTCACTTACTTACTTAGCTTCACGCTTTATCCCTAGCGGGAAGAATCCCAGCCAGAAGGAATCAAAGAGAGAGTGTTCATATCTACCTCGCCTAATACACTGCCATTAACCTCGTCATACATATCCTCCGAAGGATCCTCATTCCTCACCGGCATCATCGATACTGTGTTTTCGAAGATCAAACGAATTCGAAACCAAATCCCAAATCAAATTCTAAAACAAACCGAAATCCAAATAAAAATACCTATAAATATATTACATATAAATCAAATATGTCATTATTGCGCCAAAAAATCGAAACGTCAAAAAAATATACAGATAAAATATATTATACAATCATCCGCGAACCATCGCTACCGTTACAGACCAAATAACATACTTATATTTTATTCATTAAACTTTTTAATGATACATATAAATTAGAATCGTGTAATTGATTGTAACGCCGTTGCTCGTCCATCGTTTTTATGTAAATTATAATTGAATTAAATTATTGTATAATTCAACGGAGGTGTCCGACCGGAAACGTCGTCCATCTTAATTTGTTTACTCGAAATACTATACGAATTGCGATAACCACTGTTTAGAAACATGAATTGATTAAGAGTTGACTTCCGGTAATGGACATTTTTTTTCTATATGAAAATAATAGATATTAAAAAAGAACACATCATTAACATATTATTCCACGCTTTAAAAAAGATAAAAAAATTGATTGCGTTTCCCAGGGGCACTAACGTGTGACTGTAACGCAACGTTTCTTGGTTCGATTCCCACTAGGGGGAAGTTGCATTACTATTTATTAATATTTACATTTCTTATATCATTTTTTCACCAAGGCAAAAGCGCGACGTTAAGGCCAACACTCAAAACGCAATGCCTCGAATTTGGCGGCAACGGCATGAATTAGGCGGAAAGTGGGAGTCTTAAAAATAATACTAAATTCTCCTTGCCTACACTGAATATGTACATAAGAATAATAAAAGTAATATTAAGTACATGGATACCTATTTAATCCATAAAATAAATCAACTAAATTTCAAATCAATTAAATTTTCACATTATACCAAAAAATTGAGGCCGGTCGTGGCGCAGCGGCACGAGGTGTGACTGTAAAACCGACTGGTTGTGGGTTCGATCCCCACTCGAGGAGATGAAATATTTACTTAAATTTATATTTCCTTTTCTTCGCTCTGGTATCGAGGTTAAGCGCGGCGTTGAGTTCTGCCACTCAACACGCAATGCCTCCAGAATTCGGCAGAAAGTGGGGAACGGAGTGTCTTAACACTAGGTTCCCTCTGCCTACCCTGCTGTGTGCGGGATACAGCGTGAAGCTAAAAAAAAAATATACCAAAGATAATATATATTATTTCAGTAATATTTTCGAACGAAGTCTTTATGAATAAATATATAGTGACCGAACACTACAAAATAAAAATCGATTTCCTAGAACAAATAAACATTATACCTGACCTGGATATGATATGACAAGGCACTTCTATAATGAATTTTAGAACAAAATGCGAAATAATGTACTATCAAAGAGTAAATATTAACACCGTAATATACTAGAATATTGTAAGTTTAATACGATAAGTAGCAGAGAGGCGTTGGTTGCTACAATCGCTATACGAATTTGTCACGGCGTAAGTCATAAGAGATTATTTTTTTTATTATTTATTTTTAAAAATATATATACTTTTTTTTGTCAGCTTCACACTGTATCCCACGCACAGTAGGGTAGTGGCAGAACTCAACGCCGCTCTTTGCCTCGACACCAGAGTGAAGAAATGGAAATATAAATTTAAGTAAATATTTCATCTCCTCGAGTGGGGATCGAACACACAACCAGTCGATTTCCAGTCACACTTTGTGCCCCTGCGCCACGCTGGCCTCAATATATATACATATCATTCTTATTTTTTTTTTTTAAATCAGTTAGAAAGTCATGACGCCATTAAGCAACGTCTGATTGAAATTAACGTTTGTGAGTTCTAAATTGCGGTTATTTTTTTTAGCTTCACGCTGTATTACCTAAAAATAATTTAAAAGGTATATAAATACTCCGTGGTCCATAAGACACTTCAGTTCCCCACGCTCCGTCAAATTTCTAAGGCATTATGTATTGAGCGGAACTGGACTAAAATTAATATATTCACTATTTCATTACCCCGAGTGGGAATTGAATTCCCCACAACTGTCGCGTTTACAGTCACACGCTTGTACTGCTCCGCCACGACGGTTTCAATATAAATATGTAGAAGCCCGACTTTATATACAAAAAATATAAAAAATCGCTTTCGCTCATGCTTTGAGACGATGTAAGAGTTTATTTCTTCGTGCGTTACATCATATAATGATCAATTTTTAAGACGAATTTACAACATTCATTTGTTAAATAACAACAACTTAAATTCATCTTTATGTTATGTCGATGAACTTTTTTGATATTCAAAATGAAAATATTTTTAGGTCATCGTGGCGCAGCGAGACAATGTCTGACTGCATATACTATAAATGTGGATTTGATTTCCCGATGGACTAATGGACATTAGAGATTTTCCTTTTCTATGATTCTATCCCTAGAAAATATAACGAAGTGTCGAAAAGAGAATGTGAAAAGAGACTAGCAATTTAATAAATAAGTATTTTTCTTTCCTAAGTGTGGAATAACACTTTAAAATTGTTTAAAAACGACATTTTTATTTAACTTAACGATTGAAAAGTGCTTTTGGTGGCCTAATTGAAAAAAAAATGTTTACATTTCTACCCAGCTATACACGAACAATCAATAAAAGTAAAAAAATAAAACTCGTGGCGCAGACTGTAAAACCGACTGGTTGTGGGTTCGATCCCCACTCGAGGAAATGAAATATTTATTTAAATTTATATTCCCATTTCTTCGCTCTGGTGTTTGGTGTTGAGTTCTGCCACTCAACGCGCAATGCCTCCAGAACTCGGCAGAAAGTGGGGAACGTGGGGAACGGAGTGTCTTAACACTACGTTCTCCCTGCTTACCCTACTGTATGCGGGATACATTGTGAACCTTATAAAAAAATTAAAAAGAAATCAAAACCAACATCTACTCTGTATTTATAATACACTCGAGAACAACATTTAATCGGTTACACAACGAGTCAGTGGCAGTCAGTCCACCTTCCATCGTTTATTTAAACCACTTAAACTCACATTACCGCGATCTCCGCCGGAAGTCCGCGTTGCATCTCGTACTACTCACAACTCGCTACTACTAAGCACTGTGTAATGTTTATCATACGATCTGATAGACCCAGAAATATAATGTTTTTTTTCTATTAAAAAGAGAAAGGTAGGTTTACTTTAGTTAAAATGTTACTTTGAGATGTGATAAAAGGTAGAGATTCTATTATATTTATAATAAATAAACTTCACGCTGTATTCCGCACACAGCAGGGTAGGCAGAGGGAACTGAGTGTTAAGACACTTCGTTCCCCACTTTCTGCCCGATTCTGGAGGCATTTGCGTGCTGAGTGGCAGAACTCAACGCCGCGCTTTGCCTCGGACACCAGAGCGAAGAAATGGAAATATAAATTGAAGTAAATATTTCATCTCCTCCAGTTGAGATCGAACCCACAACCAGTTGGTTTTACAGTCACACTTTGTGCCACTGCTCCACGACTGGCCTCATATTATATTTATAGATATTTAAATATGCCAAATGTCTGTATTTCGGATAATAGGTTTGTTTGTCTGTCGTGAACTGCTAGTATTTGACTAGCATTCCAATATAGACATTGTAAATATATTGTAAGGGAGAGGTGGCATGAAAGAGCCAGTTTACTAAACGAAGCAAAAAAATATACTTTTAATTAAAGAAAATAAGTTTTTTTTCTCTCAAATTATTATTCATTTATTAAACTAGATAATTTCATACGAAATAAGCTTTAAATACAATAAAAAAGCAATAAAATATTCATTTTAAAAAAATGTGTCATTTGGCTCTTTCATAACATTTCGGTATTGAAAGAGCCAGTCTTATATTATGAGATGTAATAGTGAAAATTATGCTAAATAATAACAATGCACTATTAAATAAAATCAATTTTATAATCCTTATTAAAAAGTAGTTTAGTAATAAATAAAGTGTTTTTTTAAATTATATTAATCATTTTAAGTAAATAATTCTAACAATCTCATATTATTTAAACCAATCATATTATATTATTTTATTTATATTATTTTTTTAATATTTTAGAGGCGGATAGTTCTTTTATTAATAAAAATCACGAAAATTAAACTAAATAATAAATTAATAATATCTTCTCAAAAACAACATACTTAAATTATGAGATCTTTTTTTAAAAAAATATTGCTCCATTCAATCATCACTATTTTTATTTGTATTAGACTTTGTTTTGCTTCAATCTACTTTTTTTTTACTTCAGCCAATATGATAGAATCAGACGAATTCGGGTCTGAATGAAAATGGGATCAGACTTCTCCATAATGAAATATCAGTAGCAAATTATTTAATAATGTTTATTAAGAATGTATATTTATTATAATTATAATTAATTTAAAAAAATCTAATTCGGGATCATGAAAGAGCCGGTTATGAAAGAGCCATCTCTTTCAAGGCCCATCCACCCGGCTCTTTCATAACCTATTCTTTAAAAAATATAACCTTCAAAATCACAACGATATCAAAACTTTTGAAATTCAGTTTTAATCCAGTTACAAGGCCAAATATATACATAAACTCAATCCACAATCCAAGTACCTATATTTGTTTTATAATGAAATACTAAAAAACAACTCAAATGAGGTAAAAATGTTAGTTTTGAGTGCCAAAAACTTCAACTCGACATATCGGCGTCCGTTGGTTCCGAAGATGTGTAAATTTTTTGTGGGTGATGGGAAATCAGTGTTGCCATTTAAAAATAAAATATTCTATCGAGTCCGTTCTAAACTACTATAATATTGCAGGTGGCTCTTTCAAAACCTGGCTCTTTCATGCCACCTCTCCCTTACTTATATATTTTTTATAAGTTATATTTAAAAAAAATACACAAAAATTTCTAAATAAACAGAAAATATGGAAGGAGGAAAATATTTTTAATTTATTTTTTGTATATTATTTACTAGAGATGCGCCGAGTATTCGGTTTTTATTCGGTATATATATGTCATCTTTTTCAATATCGTCGTGCCGTTTTCGGCCAATATCGAAATCGGCCGAATTATTCGGTTATGGTGCCGAATACATTCGGTTCGATTATTTTTATTTAATTATTATTATAAATTAAATGAGTCTCACTTAATGCTATGTCTATCTCCTTCGCATGGGCCGAGCGGTGCCAAACTGGACACGCATATTCACCCGCAGAGAACGATGATATATATATACCGAATACCAAACGAATATTCGGCGCATCTCTATTATTTACATATCATTGAACTGTTTTAAAAAATCCGCATCGTAATGTTATATTGTGTTGTTATCAGAGAACAGTCAAGATGTCTAAACATAATATGTTTTTTATTTTACTTATTATTTATTTTATCTTTTAATCCAGATGCCATAATGAGGACCCAACAATACATTAACAAGACTTTAGGAAGTGAATGCGAAGACTACCAAGAATATATCACCAAATAATGTTATAAGTAATATTTAATTTTAATTCAAGAGGTTATCATCGTGTACATTGGAGCAGTGTGAGATTGTGAATCGTTTATCAAAGGTTCAATTCTCGACTGCAAGAATGATTTATTTATTCATTCAAGTTATTTTCATGTTACAAACTAGTAGACGAAGCTAGGAAAAAAACCGGACTGGTGCGAGTCGGGCTCGCCCACCGAGGATTCCGTACAAAAAGGAGGTCTTGAGCTTTTTCTGAAATTCCAGCATACCAGAACCCTTCCATCTGATATCTCACTTGAACTAGTTTTAATACCAAATTGTGCATCCCTTTAAAAGTATTATTTTTTAGCCACAAATGTTTAGTTTTCAGATTTTTTCCTCAACTACTACTACCTGTAGATGCTAGCGGCCATATTTCATAATTCTAGTTCAGCCGGAAGTACTCTATTAGTTTTGATATAGTGTCGAAATATGCGTTTTATCGACATAAACGACCATGTCTCTTTTTTTAAGTAAATGTAGAAATACGATTTTGTCAGGAAATTATAATATTAATAATATTTGTAGATCTGAGACAGACGGATATACAACAAAGTGATTTTATAAGAGGTCCTTATCTCCTTAAAAGGTACGGAACCCTAAAAACTAAACCAATCAAAATAATGAAAGTAACTTATAGATTTTCTAACGTCTTAGTAATTTTAGCATGTCAACGTGAAAATTGCTGGATGTATAATAGATACTTAGTAGGTGGACAGTGCGTAGGTAGCAACTGTCATGAACAGAATAGCTTCTAATACAACAAGTTAATTATAGAATAAATTATTTTCTATAAATTGTAATTGGATAAGTGAAAATAGTTTAGTTTGTTGGCGAAGTTTCATTTAATTAATATTTAGAAATATATAACATTTTGACAGAGCGTCGTGGTGCAGCGGCTCAATGTTCTCCCAAATACGCCTTGTGCTGAAATAAAAAAAATATTATATTTTCCTTGTCGTGTGAAATGTTCAAATATTTCATTCAAAACACTTTGGGGAATAAACCATTTTAAACATAAAAATCAAGTTAAATCAGCTTCACGCTGTATCCCGCACACAGCAGAGTAGGCAGAAAAAACCTAGTTTTAAGATACTACGTTCTGTATTTACGGCCAAATTTTGGATGCATTGCGTGTTGAGTGGCGGAACTCTACATTGCGCTTTGCCTCGATACCAGAGCAAAGAAATTAAAATATAAATTTAAATAAATATTTCATTTCCTCGAGTGGGGATCGAACCCACAACCAGTCAAGTTAACAGTCTCAATTATGTGCCCCTGCGCCACGACTGGCCTCACATTTTAAACATTATATTTGTATTTACTTCATCTGATGGGAATTATTGATTGGAAACTACGCTATAGGTCACGTGGTCTGTGTATAGTCAATTTATTTATTTATACGTTTAAAATATATATGAATTTGGCATATATTAGTATATCAGTATGGGCAGACTGCATACTTAATTAAGGCGTGTCATTGGAGCTGCGTGGCGTGGTCATTTGGAGCTGTACAGGGATATTTATAAACCTATGTTTATTCTCTAAATATTAATTTGAAATATGCAATAATTTTTAAATGTAAAAAGTGTTTTTTTTTGTATCCCACATCTAGCAGAATAGACAGAGGGAACCTTCACTCCCCATTTCTACTCAACTACTTTAGAGACCAAAGCCTCGATATTTCTACATAATATTTTATAAACATCAAATCCAAGAACTAAACCCATTAAGACAGGTGTTCCCAACTTTTTCTTGATCTAGGATCACTTTTATATCATTCTTGGTAGCAGGGACCACTATGCATGTAGGTATAATAAAAATTAACTATGATAATCAAACAGAAACATCGCCTCACCATCGCCAGTCATAAAATTTAAATCGTTCGCGGACCATATTTAGGCTTCTGCGGACCACTGGTGCTCCGCGGACCACTGGTTTCGAACCTGTGCATTTAGAAATCGTTCCAAAGGATAAAATACTTCGGCCCTTTAACGTACTTACTACTTACTCTCGGATACGCTATAATCCGTCACAAGCCCGCCACGATCCGTCGATCAATATTAGTTCCTAATATGGTGAAAGTGAATCTGACCGCGTGTGTGTGGTGTGATGTTATTTAATAGCTTTCTTTGTAAAACTGCTGTATTAAAATATTAAAGTAATGTCCGAGTTTATTCTAGCTTTTCTTTTTAAATTGTTATTCTGCAATTTTTTTAGCTTTACGTTGTATCCCAGACACATTAAGGCAGACACAAGGAACCTGCTGTTGAGATACTCCGTACCCATTAAGACACTTCCCTTCTCTATTTCTCCAATTCAATTTTCGTACTTTTTTTTCCCAACGTCATATTGTATCCCGCACACAGCACTGTAGGTAGAGAGAACCTATGAAGCTACCCTACTTGCCAACACAGGAACGCTTGTGCCCTTCGCCAGGAGTGTCCTCAATCAATTAATGGCATCTATTGAAACCGTATAAATTTAACACTTGGATAAATTCCAAGAGACGCGTGTTGAAGTCACGCTACATTTAATTTTTTGTACAGATTTTTATATTGAGGCCAGTCGTGGCGTGGTTGTGGGTTCGATTCCAACTCGAAAAGATGACATATTTAATATTTTCCTTTCCTCCCTCGGGTAACAAGGCAAAGCGCGGCGTTGAGTTCCGCCATTCAACACGCAATATCTCCAGAATTCAGCGGAATGTTGAGACCGGAAAACACTTGGCTCCCAAGCTCCCCTAAAGCAAGCTAGGCTAATATGTGCGGGATACAGCGTGAAGCTAAAAAAAAAAGATTATCATACTAAACAATTTTAATTAAACATTAAACATATATTATTGTTTTTTACATTAAGACATATATAACTTGAGATTTAGTTATTTATAACACATACAAACACTATGCACCATCCATCATCCAGATACAGGGAAAGTGTAAACTATAGCTATATTTACTTTACTAGTAATTTAACCGTAGTGGTTAACTGATATTATAGACCGCGTGGCGCAGTGGCGTCCATATGTCGTTGTCTAATGCACTAGGAAGTTCAAGGTTCATACTGTATTAAAGTGTGTCGCAAACTGATTAGCAGTTCTGATGACGCCGTCGTCATCGTGGCGCATAGGAGTGTTTGAATTCGATTTTCATTTAGGATAAAAACAAAATTTAACTCCACGCTGTATGCTGCGTATGACAGGGTGAGCCGAGGAAACCTGTTGTTAAGATACTGCGCATCCATTCTTTTCTTCTACTTTCCTTCACCACTTTATGCAAAATTTTGGAGTTATTGCATTTTAAGTGGCGAAATTTAACGCCGTGATTCACCTCGCCTCGTTACCAAATCGAGGAAAAAAATATTATATCATTTACTCCGGTGGGAATAGAACCCACAGCTTGTCGCTTTTATAGTAGTACGCTTGTACCCCTGCGCCACGACTGGCCTCATGATGATGTGAATGATTATACTTACTTATATTATTTTAATTTTCCAGCTCTGGTTAACAAAGTGTGACGTTGACTTCCATTATTCAAAACACATTGTCTCGAAAATATGGTAGTTCCTGAAGTACGGAGTATGACTCCCTAAGTTTCGTTGAGATACAGCTTCAAGTTGCTTTTGCTTTATGTCAAGAAATAAAGTTTAATAGTTAAATTGAAAGTTGAACTCTATTCTCGCGGCCTTTCCTCACTCTTACATGTGGTTGTTCATATTAAGTTACTTTTTCTAAAATTAAATTTCAGTTCTTATTTGTCACACATTTAAAGGTACATTTTTTTTTAATATATATCAGTTTCAAATCAGCTTCACGCTATATCCCGCACACAGCAGAGTAGGCAGAGAGAACCTACTGTTAAGACACTCCGTTCCCCACTTTCTGTCGAATTTTGGAGGCATTGCGTGTTGAGTGGCAGAATTCAACGCCGCGCTTTGCCTCGACATCAGAGCGAAGAAATGGAAATATAAATTTAAATAAATATTTCATCTCCTCGAGTGGGAATCGAACCCACAACCAGTCGGTTTTAAAGTCACACTTTGTGCCGCTGCGCCAAGACTGGCCTCATTCACCTGATAAGATATTTAAAATATGAAATATTGAATATCTAAATTAATAATTCAAGTCGTGATTCAGGGGCACAAGCGTGCGTCCGTAAAACGCTACAGTTGTGGGTTCGATTCCCAATCTGAAGAATGAAATATTAAATATTATCATTTCCTCTCCGTGGAAAGGAGGCGAAGCGCGGCATTGAGTTCCGCCACTTGACATGCAATGCCTTAAGAACTCGGCTGAAAGTGCGGAATGGAAGTGTCTTAATATGGGACGGAATTTATTTATACTAGGTTCCCATTGCCCTCTGTCTACCCTGCTATGCTGCTGCGGGATACAGTGCGAAGCTAGATTAATAATCGACAATGGGAATAAAAAAAAAAATTGCGATAAGTGTGCCAAATTTAAAACCGATATAAGAGCACTAAGAACCTAACATCTACACGACTTTCTACAAATGCATTACAAAAACACAAAAACTAACATATAAAATCGAAACAAAAAAAATCCCTATTACGCCGTAACCATACTATCAAATAGCAACCATAGACTTAAACTTATAACAAACACGATTCTAAATAAAAGCCATCCATTACACCATCAGAAAGAAACCATATTATAATTAAAAGTGAAAAATCTTCAATGTATGACTTACAAGGCATTGGAAAGGCTAAGTTTAGTCTGTTTCATACAACGTGGTAGCTCGGAGCTATCACTGAATGGAAAGGCGTACGGTACATTTCACCAAGTATAAAACGCTCGTGGGGATCTCAAGCTGCATCAGTCAATAGCAAGGAGCCAGCACAATCTAAATCTAGCAACATGATTGCCTTCGTAAGTTTTTTTCAACCATTTATTTATTATTTATTAAATATTTATTTATTATATTGGTTACGCAATTCGGATACTCGCAGTCGCATTATAGGAAGCTGTTTTGAATTTACAGATTAAAAATTTTTGCTATATCTATTTTGATTTTGTTAAAGCAAATTTTTTATACTTATGATTTATGTATTTTTTTTATTTAGTTTTTTTATATTAAAATAAAATTAAAATTAAAATGTTTTAAAATTATTTTTAGATGACATTAATTATTTTATTTACTCTAGACATAGTGTTTAATCATTCGTTTCAATTTAAAATTCTTATAATATTTAAAAAAAATGTACTAACAATCACTATGTCTTATTAAAAAAAAAAGTATAATTATAAACTAACAATGTCCAACATTCTACAACATCAGATTAAATGCTTAGTTTAATATCTTTTTGTAATTTGCCGCCAGTGAAAGGGTCCTTTCACTTCCCAGTTCCTAAGAGTGGAATAATGGAGTGCATTCCTATTTAATGTTAGGTTAAATTTGCAAATTGCACGATTATCTTGTGTAACACAGTATGCGAATCTTTAGAGGTGTTATATAATTTAAAAGCAATCAAAAGTTTATTTATACTTAACACCAATGGCGCTTCCAATTCTTTTGAGAAGTTGTTAAATCTCTAAAGCATTAATCTAAAATATTGTCCAGATTGTAATGAAATCGATAACTATCAAATTTATAATATAGTTATTTGGTAATAGAGTTATATAAATATGTATGTATTGATAGGATTTAATAACTATTAAGCTATATTCAACTTACCTATAGAATGTTTTTTTTAAAGAATTACCCAATTTTTTTTTTATTTAAAACTTGACCACTTCCAATTCCAGAGAACAACAGCCATCCTCCTGTTAATAGCTTACACCAGCGCCAGGCCATCCGAGGAATGGGAGCCTGAAGGTCACTCCCATACGGAACACACAAAGCCGTACCACGTCACCGTGGTGAAGAAGATAGGAGTGCCAGTTCCTCACCCGGTGGCCGTGTCGGTTCCTCAGTACGTGAAGGTGCCCATCCCCCAGCCTTACCCAGTTCATGTGACAGTTGAACAACCGATCCACGTGCCTGTTTACAAGGTGAGATACATTTTAATTTATATAATTATTTGAAATCCTAATTCGTATTCGTCGTGGCGAAACAGTACCTACAGCTTCGGACTATAAAGGAATTATTTCGTGGAGTTTCACCACTCAAAACTCAAAGTCTCCGAAACTGAACGGAAAGTAGAGAAGGGAGTGTTTTAACACTAGGCTTCCTCTGTCTATCGTGTAATTAGTTTTCATGGGAAGTGTCAACAAAAGTATCTTTAAAGTAAATGAAATCCATAATAAGGCATCTTTGGAAGATATTAACTTTATTATCTTAATATTAGGTCGTAAAATTTATATATGGTATTTTACAAATATCTTTGTTTTTTTACTACATTCGTATTTTATATTTATTTCCTTTACATGGTTTATATAAAAGCCTTAAATTATACTCTTCGTTATAAAAACCATTTTCCTCTCTTTTCTTATTGCCAATCTTTAAATCAAGTCGTCAAGTCTATATACTCGTATATAATTCTGAGGCCACAAAGCACAGTGGGCACAAACGGACGACTTAATCACGACAGGGTTTGGGTTCGATTCCCACTCGAGGAAATGGACTATTAAATATTTTTATTTCCTCGCTCTAGTAACTAGGCATTGCGCCACTTAACACGCAATGCCTCCAGAATCGGCAGAAAATGAGAACAGAAGTGTTTTAATGGAAACAGAGTGTCTTAACACTAGAAGTCCAAGTGCCCTCTGCCTACCCTGCTAAGTCTGGAATACAGCATGAAGCTAAAAAATCTAAATCTTAAATTAGAAAAACGTAACGCATTTGCAACTAAAAAAAAGACAAAAGCATTCTAAATAACTTTTCAAAGTTTCTCTATGTACGACATTTTCTCTGATCGTGAGATCTATTATATCACAGCCATTGTGTTTGTGTTTTTGTGATCAACAATTGACAGCTATCTTTTATGATGTAATGCTGAAAGTAAGAGCGAGCAGCGAACCGTGGACTTTACAGAGTTTTTAATATTTTTGATGGATAATTGGCTTAGATTTGATGTTTTAGCCATGTTGTCTTAGGAAGTGGTGTTTTTTTTATTATTTCCTCACGCTGTATCTCACAAATAGAAGGGTTGTCAGAGAAACCCTGGAAGCCCAATAGAAAGACAGAAAGAGTCCCCATTAAGACACTTCCGTTTCCCACTTTCCGCCGAATTCTGGGGAATCGTTACCAGAGCGAGGAAGTGAAAACATTAAATAATTTTTTCTTTCAGGGAGAATCGAATCCATAATCTGGTGCATTTACAGTCTTTGATCTTGAAAACATCGGATGTATTTATTTTTTATTTTTTTTATTTAAGTATATTTTATTTAAGTATTTTCAAATCACTTCTAAAAAACAGAAACAATATTTTATAATAGGTCCTATCTTATAATATTTCTTAAATTTGTTCGTAAATGTACTAATTTTCAAATCCTTATTTCATCAGGTCGTTCCTCAAGTGGTAGAAAAGCCTGTGCCCTACACCGTAGAGAAGCCAGTGCCCTATGAAGTCGAAAAGCCCTACCCCGTAGAAGTCGAGAAGAAAGTTGAGGTGCCCATCCCTAAGCCTTACCCCGTCCACGTACCAGTATACAAACACATCTACCACCATAAAGGAGGAAAACACTAAACATCTTCTCTAAACCGGAAAAAACCGGTTAAATCTTGCATTTAACCGGTTATAACCGGATATGGAGCCGGAAAAAACTGGTACAAACCGGTTATACGAAGCTCTAGTTCAACTGTAAATATTTTGTTATTCAATGTGATATTTATTGTGTGCAAATCTTCTCTGTTGTTTGTTGTTCGCATCGTTGTTGACTATTGTGTAATTGTTTTTTAGTTTATAATAATATATGACAATTTTATAAGAAATTGCTTTTTATTATTCCTTTTCTACATATCAAATTATTTGCCATAATATACAGCTGCAGTATCAATGGTGCTTTGTACGATTGCCATTTAGAGAAATATATTATTTTCATTTCCTCGCTCTAATAACAAGATAAAACGTAACGTTGAGTTCCGTCACTCAATGCGTCGGTGCGTTGGAAACAGAGTGTCTTAAGTTCCTAATGGCACAAGGTTCCCCATTCCCCCTCTCCGTAGCATGTTATACATAGCATTCAATTTATTAAGGAAGTTATTTTTTAATTGTTTAACATATAAAAAAAATATTAACAAGTAGACAGCAAAGTAAAATACATTAAACACTAAATGAACAAACCGATATCAATAATAAATGAAAATAGTTTTAAACGGTTAACTGCCCTTTAAAATAAAGTGACCTTTCAATACAATGAACCAATAAAGTTAAATATTACACGTACTGTTTACATAGTTACTGGACTTTTTATCTATAGTAAATAATTTCTTATTATAATTTTCTATGATACTTAATTTTTTGTATGCGCTCACCTGTTGAGACCAGCCGTGGCGCTGTGACGACAGGCTGTGGGTTCGATTCCTACTCGAGGAAATGAAATGATTTAATTTTCCTTGCTCTGGTAAGGAGGTGAAACGGCATTGAGTGCCGCCACTCAATACGCAATGCCTCCAGAGTTCGTCGGAAAATGGTAAACTGAAATGTCTCAGCACTAGGTTCCCAGGGTTCCTCTGCTTACTCTACTATGTGCGGGATAGAACGTGAAGCTAAAAAAGAAGAATACGATAACACTTTGCTCACACAACTACAAATAAATATTACCATTATGTTGAATCAAATTGACACTGGGAAATTGAGGTCGCGGTACAGCGTATGCCTGTAAACGCAGTGGTTATGGATTCAATTCCCACTCAGGGAATGAATTATATAATATTTTAGTCTCCTCGTTCTGATAACTAGGCAAAATACGGCATTAAGCTCCACCACTCAGCCCACACTGTCTTAAATTCGGCAGAAACCTGAAAAAAGAGAGTCAAAGAAGTAACACTACCTTCCCTTAGCCTATCCTGCTATATGCGTGATACTGCGTGAAGCCGAAAAAAAATGAAGAAACGGAAGGCTTTTATTTAAGTTGGTGGTATTCAACCCAATACTCTACAGAGCCTACTCGCAATCGGATCGAGACTGATATCATTAGATAAGACCCGTCGGTACACTTTCACTGGCGGTCAAGGCTTCGGTCGACGACTTCGAGTTAAATGTTTATTTATATATGTATGTATTTATATAGAGATATACGCTTTGTGCATTAAAATAAACGTTTAAGGGCTGTGTTGTGTCTTAGTATTTTTTTAGGTGCAGGTTCAATTCTTGCTTGTTTTAAGTTTACTAGTTTTTTTAGCTTCTTGGTATAGTAGATTAGACAGAAAGAGAGAGAGTAGTGTTAGGACACTTCATTCCCTATTAAGATAATCAGTTCCCCACTTTCTAATAACTATAGACAGAGGCATTGAGTGTTGTGCTGCATTGCTTGTTACCAGAGTGAAGAAATGAAAATATAAAATATTTCAGTCTCCAAGTAGGAATCAAACTCATAACCATCACGTTTATAATTTCACCCTTATGCCACTGCACCACGACGACGTCTAGTCACGCTTACTACCAGTTACTATAACAGTATTGTTACAGTTACTATCATAATATCGTTTATGTATATGTTTTCCGCATACAGCAACACACTATATATGCGGAAAGAATATAGTGTTAAAAATTGATAAAAATAAATTAAATTAGCTTCACGCTGTATCCCGCATACAGCAGGGTAGGCAGAGGGAACCTAGTGTTAATACACTCCGTTTCCCACTTTCTGCCGAATTCTGGGGGCATTGCGTGTTGAGTGACAGAACTCAACGCCGCACTTTTACTCGACACCAGAGCGAAGAAATGGAAATATAAATTTAAGTAAATATTTCATCTCCTCGAGTGGGGATCGAACCCACAACCAATCAGTTTTACAGTCACACTTTGTGCCGCTGCGCTACGACTGTTCTCTTTATTATTATTGTTGTTAATGTTAATTTGTTATATTTACCGAAAGAACAACAAGTGCGGAACGGAGTATCTAAATACTAGGTTCCCTCTGCCTACCCTGCTGTGTGCGGGATACAGCGTGAAGCTGATTTATTTTTTTTTTTTTAATAAAGAGAACAATAATATATTTCATATACTTGTGCCGGTTTCCATTAAAAATCAAACGTGTGTTCTTCAATATTTTTATTGTCGGGGCTATTTTATGTTATTTCCAAACTGCCATATGTAATTTTATTAAGGTTCCAAGAATTTTATACAAAATTTATTGATATGCAAACTAAAACCTTTTTACTTAAAAATAAGCACTAAAATCATACATCACGTTATAAAATAATTATAGTACATTTTATTAGTCCCGACCACTCGATCCTCTCAGAGGGGGTTAAATTAGAATTGCAATTTTATTTCATACTATGCTTTTATACAAAATATCTGCCTTTTTACTTAATATGTTTTACATAGACTTTTTTTTCATTTAACCTACAATAAGAAGTAATATGAACCCAACCGAGAAAGCTAAAAAATAGCAAGTTAAAGACAAAGCGCGGCGTTGAGTTCCGTCACGCGATACATAATATCTCTAAATTTGGTGGAAACCAGAGTCTTTATGCGTATCTTTCTGTATACAGAATATAACGTGGTCGTCGGCGGTGGTGATCACTTATCATCAGGACACATACGCTCGTTTGCCTTGTATTTTCTATTTAAAAAAATGGTATTATTTAATACCATAAAGCTAACAAAAAAAATGCAACACAAAGTTTAAGTCTGCTGAGTTGTCTCATTCAGAACATTTCACGATTAAAAAAAAATTATAGCTCGATCTTTTTTTTTCAGCTTGACACAGTATCCCACATATAACGCGGTAGGCAGAGGAAACCTAGTGTTAATCTTCTCCGTTCTCCATTATCCGCCGCCGCGCTTTGTCTTGTTACCAGAGCGAAGAAATGAAAATAATAAAAAAACAATAATTCATATCCCCGAATGGGATCCGAACCATCAACTATCGCGTTAACAGTTAAGCACTTGTGCTCCTGCGCCACGACAGCTCTTACTTAATCAAGAATATATAGTAAATTATTTTGAATTACATTTAATGGTTCCATACATATATTAATTATCGACATCCGCGCTCGCCATACATTAAAATTATATTAACATGTTTGACAGGTGATTAAAAATGATACTGATATTGTAATTAATTAAAATCGTTTTTATTTATTACTATCTAATCGCAATGGTTTCTATTCGATATTAGCATTTGGCATAAGAGGGTGCTTCCTTCGCGGCATATTTTTGTTTTAAATTTAAAAATATTGAGAGGCGTTGAGTTCCGCAACTAAAGCCGCAATGTCTCCAGAATTCAGCGGCAAGTGGGGAACGGACACGTCTTAATGGGGACAGCTTGTGTTTTTGTGTTCCCAGATTCCCTTTTTGCCTACCTATATTTCCTTTTGCTATATGCGGTTTTCTATTTTTTAGCTTCACACTGAAACTAGCATTTAACAGCGTAGGCAGAGGACTATGAGAATCTAGTATTGAGACACTCCTCTTGCCAATTTATTATATTAAATGGCGAAAATCAACACCGCGCTTTGCCTCGACACGAGAACAAAGAAAATAGAAATATAAATTTAAACAAATATTCCATTTCCTCAAATGGGGATCGAACTCACAACCACTCGTGTTTACAATCACACCTTACGCCACGACTGGCCTCAAAAAAATATAGTACATTTATTATTATTCTTTAACAAATACAGATTATACACACCTATAGGTATTGTATTAAGCTATTGACGTGAGTCATTGAATCGTCAGTTTTACGACTATTTTATAAGTTTTATTATTTTTTATTTTTTATATTAACTTCGTTTTTGAGACACAAATGGCGTCCTGGTGTTTTTTATTACGGCAAATATGATTATCTTTACGGCTTTTCGATCTGGAAAATAAAATTATATTATTTTTAAATGCAATGCCGCTACAAAGTAGGATTAATTTGCAAAATACTTTTTACGATTGAATATCGTTAAGTTTTATCGTAAAAAAACACTAGCTGTGGTATATATTAAGTAAATGATACAAATTTATATATTTTATTGTGATTTTTTTTAATGATATTAGTATAATATAAATTTCAATTAGTTTACACTTCAGGTTTTATTCGGTTTTTTTATAAACAAAGTATTTTTTGTTTGTTAATATCGACGGTCCATTTAATGGTGGTTGTATAAAAAACGTAGAAAAAGTGCGGCTTTGAATTTTGCTACTTTACACAAAATACCTCGATAATTCGGCAATAAAGGTGGAAACGGAAATGTCTTAATGGGGACGGAGTATCTTACCACTAGGTTCCCAGGTTACCTCTGCCTGCCCTGTTGGCAGCGGGACACAATGTGAAGGTACGAATAAGGCTGGCTTAACCATTTTAAAGAGATTTGGATAAGCACTTTACGAAATTCTTAATAGACGCTATAAAAGCATGGGAGTATCTAGAAATATTTTCCAGATTCTGGAGGTTTCAGAGTTCAACCCTCTGATTTTAACAGCTCTGGTCATGTAATGGGCACAGGCTACCCGATCATTCCTTATTCCTACGCCCATGTCTCAAATGTGTGTTACACTGCACATTTAGCTCTCAAGATATTGTTGTATTATTTTAACTCACGCGTGAAAAAAGTTTAGTCGAGTTTGTATTAATATTTTTTTTATTTTATTTATCGTGTCGAAACCAGAATTAGCCGTCAGTAGGTTATTAAATATATTATAAGTTAAATCGTTTAAATATATGTATATAGGAACATATTATGTATATTTGATCACAATTATTATAACATACACATGTATGAAAATAGTAATTATAAATAGATTACATTAATAACAATATTTGATCTTCGTGTGAAACGTCACTTAATGAGGCGAAATGTTCGGAAATAATAAATAATAAATAATAATAATCATATCTCCATAAGAGCGATTGGTTCTGCCCGCCGGCACGCTGCGGCCGGCCAAGAGTGCAAGGGGCACATATTTCAACTTTTAGAGATCCAATGTATCAGTATGAAATCCTAATCAATATTAATAGATTTTAATTCTTTTTGAGTTAAATATTTATTATTTCCAATTTCTTCGCTCTGATGTGGAGGCATAGCGCGGCTTTGAATTCCACCACTCAACACGCTGAATTCTTAAGATATTTCGGAATAAGGCGGAAAATGGTTGGAGACTTAACACTAGGTTCCTTCTGCATACTCTGCCGTGTGCGGGATATAATGTGACCCAAAAAAATTGTTTTCAAAACTAACTTTTTTGATTGTTTAAGTTCTTCTTAAATTGTGCAAAAAATTAAATATATCAAAACAAACAGCGCCTACTAAAAAAACAATTGGCTTATTCTTATAAAAGATAAATATGTGAATAAATTTTATTAATTTTAATTGCAAAACATTGGGGAGAGATCTTTTTACATACGGCACCAGATAACAAAATGTTGTCCTGTCAAAGTTTTTGTATATTTTTTTGTATCGCCACACCGAGTTGCGTACGCACCTGCCAGCCCCCCGCCGGGTAGCCGCGTCTCTCAGACGGATTAATGCCGGGTTTTCTTCAATTCCCTTTAAAAAAACAACCTAAACCACCTCAAGAGATTTTAAGAGGTCATTATATTTTTTTTTTCAAACGTGTTTTATAAATAATACAATTGACCCACGCCGATCTCCTAGAATTTTATATTGCTTTATATGAGATTTTCTGTTATTGTAAGTTATTAAATGCATATTATTGACTTAATGTTATATTATATTATAAAAAGATTAGTGGAATATTTGGAATAAAATAGTTTCAAGAATGCGTTGTGACAATAAAGTCTCCATTTTTTTCTTTATAGAATTAGATACATAAATATCTTAAAGAAAACAGCCTAAAATTAGAAAATATTTACTATTTTACTATAACATGCAATTTAATTTAATATTATATATAATAATAAAATTAAATAAGAAAAGGTGTTACACCATGTCTCAATATTTTACATAATATTTAGAAATGTATTTTTGTCTGTCCATAAACAAAGCGAAAAGCGCGCGAAATCTGGATAATTTCTGGCGCGCGTCAACAAACATGGCCGCGATGAGCGCGCAGAAACGCTCAGCCCCAGTGTATTATTACGTTATTCATAATTTACCAAATGCTTATTTAGAATATAGTGTTAGTGAAATTTGCATTGAATGAAATTAAACGTTATTTCTTTGAGTTTTGTCGGAATATAAATTCAAATAGGAATCATTTAGTTGTTGTAAACTAACATAGTTTAAACATGAAGGGTAAGTGAGACGTACCGTTTTTTAGGTCAAAATTAATTGTTACGATCGGGACAGACATTGTCATAAAAAAACATTAGGAACATTCGCATTTTTCAGAAATAAAAGAGGCCAGTCGTGGCGCAAGGGGCATAAAGTTTGACTGCAAAATCGTATGGTTGTGGGTTCGATCCCCACTCGAAGAAATGAAATATTTATTTGAATTTATATTTTAATTTTTTCGCTTTGGTTTCGAGGCAAAGTGCAACGTTGAGTTCCGCCACTCAACACGTAATGCTTCCAGATTTGGGCGGAAAGTGGGGAATATAGTGTCTTTATAAAGTATATATGTTCACTAGGTTTCCTCTGCCTACCCTGCTGTGTGCGGAATACTGCGTGAAGCTAAAAAAAATAAAAAATCTGACCATGCTGATAGAGCATCTTATCAGCAAATACTCCGAAGTAGTGAGAAGTAGCTACTACGTATTAGCTAATAAATATAATTTTCTCGTTGTCGTATAGGTTTTTCTCCATTATAATGAATTTGTTTAATTTGTATATTAATATAGTCTTATTAAGATTGAAATATCAGATGGTAGGCTGATTTATGGAAATATATATATATACAAATTATAAACAAATTATAAATATTCATGCATTATTTTTGGATAAGCGTAGCTATGGTTTGTTTAAACTCGATTTTGAAATGCTGGGCTCTCAACGGAAATCAAAATTTTACATATATGTATATGTAATATATAACAAAAATCACTTAACATTTTTTTGTTTAAACCAGTATATCACCTTATTTAATAAGTTGTATATTTTACTAATCAGTACTAACGTGGAGGTAATCGTTTCCGTTCGTTTATAAAATTTAAATAAATCAGCTTCACGCTGTATCCCGCACACAGTAGGGTAGGCATAGGAAACCTAGTGTTAACACACTCTGTGCCCCACTTTCCGCTGAATTCTGCAGGCATTGCGTGCTGAGTGGTGGAACTCAACGCCGTGCTTTTGCCTCGACACCAGAGCGAAGAAATGGAAATATACATTTTTAATTTCCTCGAGTGGGAATCGAACCCACAACCAGTAGCGTTTACGTCACACTTTGTACCTCTCCGCCACGACTGGCCTCTATAATATAAAATTTACAATTCTAAATTACCATTTTTTGGTTTATCAGGTTTTGTTTTCACCCTTTCTTCGGTCTTCCGAAGGGATCTCCCTCTGCCTCTCTTGCCTCTTGCTTTTCCTTCATAAATCTATTTTTCCACCCATTCTTTAATCACTCATTCTCTCAAAGTGCCCAAACAACCTGAACATGTTCCTGACCGTGACACCTTCACTAGTACCTGCCATTTCGTGTATCTCTCCATTGCGGATTCGATCGGCTTAACTGACTTCACATATCCTACGGAGAGATTGCATCTCCACTGCATTAATCTGTATTTTTTGTCACATTTCGCTGCCATATAACAGCCTCAGCCAAGACACCCAAGACAGATTCGATCAGCTAAACTGACTTCGCATATCCTACGAAGAGATTCCATCTCCACTGCATTAATATGTATTTTTTGTCACATTTTGCCGTATAACAGACACAGCTAAGCCAAGACACCCAAGACACCATTACCTCTGTTACTAGCAGCAATACACCTTTCTAAATCCATTTCGTAACTTCCGTCCACACAAAACATACTTTCCAGATAAACCACTTAAGTTTTTGTTCTAATATCTCGTAAATGGTAACATTTACGCTGATCACGTATTCCCTCCCTTCTTCATTTCTTTCAAATACATGAACTTTTATCTTACTTTAAGATTTTTTAGGCCGGTCGTGGCGCCGAGGTACAAAGTGTGACTGGTTGTGGGTTCTATCCCCTTTCGACGAAGTGAAATATTTATTTAAATTTATATTTCCATTTCTTCGCTCTGATGTCGAGGCAAAGCGCGGCGTTGAGTTCCGCCACTCAGCACGCAATGCCTGCAGAATTCAGCGGAAAGTGGGGACCGTTGGTGTCTTAACACTATGTTCCCTCTGCCTACCCAGCTGTGTGCGGGATACAGTGTGAAGTTGATTTTTTTTTTAAGAAATCGTTGAATGAAGCTGATAAATAAGATTTTTTAGGCGTCAAATATTGTAATCCATTTTTAATATAGGCTAAGAAAGGGCCAAATAGACTATTGATTATAAAGCCATACATTAAAAGTTAAACGCAAACATAAAATCAATTATTTAGACCGTTTAGACATTTACAATGTATATTAAACTGAATAGTGCAACAAAACGCTGTTTTGTTTCAATATTGTTATTCTCAATAATAATTAATAGGACAGAAACTGTTAGGGCCGATCGTAAGGCAAAATAAAGTGCATAATACTAACCATTTACCAGTTCAATAATAAATATTATAGAATGCAAATAGAATAGATGTTAGACCGAATTAATTCTAAGGCTCTGTATTATATTAAATATTTTATGTAAATTATAATTAATAACATTTGTAATTATTAATACTAACAACCAATTAACAACAATAATTGAGGCGCAGGGGCACGAAGTGTGACTGTAAAACCGACTGGTTGTGGGTTCGATCCCCACTCGAGGAGATGAAATATTTACTTAAATTTATATTTCCATTTCTATGCTCTCTAAGCGTGGCGTTGAGTTCTGTCAGTCAACACGCAATGCGTCCAGAATTCGGCAGAAAGTGGGGAACGGACTGTCTTAACATTAGGTTCCCTCTGTTTACCCTGCAGTATGAGGGATACGGCGTGAAGCTGATTTTAACCAATTAACACATTAACAATTATTATTAAGATTAATCAAGTCGGTATTAATATTATATAGGTACATGAGATTGCACAAAAAGTAAGAGATTGAGTTTTTATTTTTAAAGCAAATAAAAAATTAAGCCTTAAACGATATAGATACGATACAATAGGGAGTACTTTTTTTCATTTTAATTAATTACAATCTTATACGGTCTAAGAAAAACGTAGCAGTGTGTATTTCAGAAAAAATGACCCTGTGACGAATAAGAAATATTATTTTGGCATATCATAAAATTGCTTATATTTACTCTGATATTAAAGAGTATATTATTAACTACCTAAATATACTATTGAAATTGAAATTATACCATAAATTTAAAAAATATTCAAGTTTTCTTTCAACATATGGCGAAAAGTATTCCTTTACGTCACGGACTATGATCTACCAGAACTAACAAAAACAAGTATTAAAACCAAATCATCTCCTATTATCTAACAGATATGTTTACATTCTTTCCCAAAATAATAAAAAAGTAGCTTAATTTTATCACATTACGAAATAATTAGCGAAATAAATTCTTGTTAGTCACTTCTTGGTCAATTCACAGTAGAAAAGTATTCATTGCTGATTAAACGTATTACAAAATCAAAAAAACATTCAACGGGAGCAATTCTTGACAATAACAAAATATTAATAATCATAAAATAAATACTAAAAAACGCTATATAGATATTAAAAAACTAAATTTTGTGCAGTTTTTTATGTAGGACAGTGACTAATTTGAAACCTTCGTGATTAAAAGGAAACTTTAAGCAATATCCACACTGTCAGTTTGAAAATAAAATAAAGCATATTTTTTTTTACATCTTTTACCTTGTCCACTGACATCACCCTCTTTACATATGCTCTCCAGGGGGTCCTCGTACTTTTTACGTGAATTTTTTCCAGTATCATCGATGCTGTGTTTTCGTAGGTCAATCGAGGTTTTCGCCTGCCTGTCTTACCAACTGCTGCTCTTCCTTTCTCAATTTTTTTGCCATTCTGTCGTCACTCGTCCTCTCGACGTGCTCGGTTTGGACACGGTAATATACTACTTTGTTTGATATGCAGATTCGGTCAACAAAACGGCTCGACACGACAGGCATGTCGAACCAAAAGATCACATCTCTACAGCATTTAGCTATCTTTTATTCTTCTTCTGTAATATGCACGTTTTAGAACCGCATACATAATCGATATCAGAACTGCAATGTGTGGAGCTATGCTGACGTTTCATCATCATCAACGCAGCTAAGGCTTTAGCTCTCATGACACTGTTTATACGCCTTGGAGAGACCTATCCAAATACAGATAGAACAACCAACATGACATAACGCAGCCTTGTTTAACTCTCGATTTGATGTCAAACCAAGGTGACATGCCAGATCCATACAGGTTGAGTGATCTCCTTAAAGAGACTTTATAGCTTGGAGCAAGAGGCCACTCACCTTGTACCGGGATAGTATCTCGCATAATTTAATTCTTACAATCCAGGAAATTGCATTATTAAGTACACGAAACCACAAAAAACTGTTTACGTTACTGCCAACATTGGGTCTTTCTTGAATTCATATACTCTTTCAATTCTAAAGTTTAATTAGACATCCCACTACAGCCTATCGGCTCTTTTTTGCATTCTTCTCCTCAATATTTTGGCAAGCTAATGAAACGATGGTGCGTATTATGCCCTATAGCTTGCACGTTGACTGTGCCTCGCCATTCATCTGGTATCCTCAATCTGATTTCCAGCATAAATTGCACAGATACAATTACAAATCCAAGTCACGTAATATTTCGCCGTGTGATATTTGACCATCTCTGCAGTAACTCCATCTGCTTTCGCTGCTTAACCACATTTCAGACTACTCTTAACTTGGTGGTATGTCAACTTCACCATCGGAAGTGAAGTGGACATTGCATTGCCAGAAATTTAAAAATTTGTCGGCAGATTCAACCAGATTATTGCAAATTTCGGTATTTACAACCAGTTTTAAGTATTGGATTTTTCTCACAATATTTTACATTACGTAATGACAGGCTCCAACGCTTTTTTATTTGTTTCTGTATCTTTACTCAGTTGATGTAATCCCAGACACGTGGAAGATCGATGTAATGCACTCATTCCTGAAGGAAGGCGATGAGTCAGATCCAAATAACTGCAGGCTCAATCACTATCACGGCTTTGCTTTTTAAAATTATGCAGAGCATATATATAAATAACCAGCTCTTGCTGGTTATCTGGAGGATCTCCGATTAATAAATGAATATTTACCCATAAACCTTGACATTCCCTATGGCTGCGCGAATTAATTTTAAATTATACAAATGATACTTTTGATCTCTCCGTAATTTCCAAGTGTTACACATGAGTTATGAATTAAAATTTTTAAACATTCTTTGTGCACTAAGCTTTACAATTCCTAATAGTCACAGTTTTGTTCCGGTAATATGTCACGTAACGCACAGGAAGTGACGTTTTCATCCCAAAAAACTTTTCAAGTTAAAAATAACTAGCATTTAATTAAATTATCTTGTTTTTAGCTGTAGTAATGTAATATACGTTAGATTTTTGTTGAATTACTACGTGATAAATAAAAGAAAACTAATTAATTTGTGTTTAAAACATCGTCACTACTCGGAATACTTTTTCTGTACCCCGTAGATACAGAAACTTCCGTCACAGTTTTTGTCGAAACTAACTGTAGTATAATAATGGCAATTTT
Organism: Heliconius himera; assembly: GCA_021202915.1. Classification (NCBI taxonomy): domain Eukaryota; kingdom Metazoa; phylum Arthropoda; class Insecta; order Lepidoptera; family Nymphalidae; genus Heliconius; species Heliconius himera. Next base: position 56,467 of record JAJHJA010001256.1, read on the forward strand.
ACAAATACAATTATAGTGGTGCCAGGAAGACAAAAACAATACAAATTAGTAGATTTTACTTGTGTAAGTTATCAAACTCACCGTGACTACTCTGGATTTTCCGGTACTATAGTTTTCGTAGGACAAGATTAAAATATTGATATTATTTGAAATTACTGTAAATTTATCACATTAGAGTTGAAAAAACACTTAATAAAATACCTGTGAATATATTTAATCACTTAAACATATTTAAAGTCTAATATATTAAAAGTAAGACGTATTTGAAATCGGCAAGAGTACCGTGGGACAGTCGAAATCTTTACCTTATATTTTGCTTTCTTTTAAATATAAAAATAGTTATCCGCTTTTTATGGTACTTTTTAATTTAAGTCAACATTTAAACATTTACTTTAACCATATAAAATCTTATTTCCACATGATCCATATAATAAATTAGAAATAAAAGTGCTTAAAGTTGTGGGACAGTCTAATTTTGCTAGGGTCATTTTTTCTGAAATACACTCAGCAATATTGTAAATTAATTTTATTAACAATAAAGACTTTCACTTATAACATTAAAAAAAAATGTCTTTAGAGTTCAGACGGTGCATGGAAATCGTAGTGTCTCAACACTACGTTCCCTTAACCTAAAAAAAATCTCAAAAGCCATTAAACAAATAAAACGAACCACAAATCTATGATAGAAGTGGCCAGGTCATCAGTTAGCGTTGGACGTCGCGTGCAGCGCAAATTGCATCGCGCCCCGCCCAATGGATGCAATTAAACCGCCCTATATTGACATGTACGAGTAAGTACTAAAAGCTTTTCATTATCTTATTGTTTTTGTTTGTTAAGTTCACTTTTGTTATGTCATTTGCTTTTTGTTTTGTTTTGTTTTAGTTTATTAGAGTTTTTTTTTTTGGTAAATGCTTGTTTTATCCGTAGATATACTTATTTATCTATTATATCATATATTTTACAGATTCCAATTATTTTCATTATACTTTTTGTACTGTGGAAAAATAAAGGGTGGCGTTGAGTTATGTCATAAATGACGCCACGTCCTGTATTCAGGAATCGTAAACGGAGGGTCGTAAAATTAGTTTATCTGAGTTTACCCTGCTACATGCGGGATAATGCGTGAAGTTGAAAAAAATGTGAAAAAAAAAATATCATGAAGAGATAACTCTTCAGAACTGAAGTCCGAAACGGTGGTACCTTTTTATTCCGCTAGCAATTCTGTAATTTTACTATTAAAATGTACCTACAAATTAAATTTTATTTGAATGGAAAATGTTCATATTTTGATTAATTCAACCTTTAAGATATTTCGAAGTAAAAGTACTTGTTTCCTTAATTAGATCTTTATTCTAATAATTACAAAAAAAATATTCCAGAAACCTCAAGATCTTAATTACCACCGTTTTTTAAGTCTTTTTTCGCTGCAAAAGTAATTTAAAAGGTCACAGAGCATAATAAGTCAAAGCTCGCGTGCAGTACTAACAGCGCCCCGCCCAGGCCCCGGTGTGGTGCAGTCATTACCCCCACCACGTATTGACATTTAACTTCGTTTAATGGTATTAACCACTTTTTAGATTTCCATTTCGCGTTCATTTATCAACACTGTGTCTAACGTTGTCTGGTGTTTGACATGTTTAGAGAGTATAATTTTTTTATTATAATTAGTAGTTTTTTTTTTATATTTCTATGTACGCATTGGTTTTAATTTTTAATATTCAATTTTGCTTTTCATATATATAGCAGGAACCTAGGAACCTGATGGTAAACTTAAAACACTCCTTGCTCGACAATCTGCCAAATTTTCTTGGTGAGGCGTTCGCGTGTTGCTGAACTGAACGCTGCGCTTTGTCCTTAGCTGTTTATTAAAAGTATTTATATATTCGGGCTTAAAAATGCATATTTACGTTCAGCCTGCAACAAATACCGGATGAGCGAATTATTCAAAAATACTTAATTTAATCAGTTGTAAATTTTTTGGATATTTCTTTTTATTTATTACACTTTTTTTAGCTTCACATTGTATCTTTCGATAGCAGAAGTAACCTACTGTTAAGACACTCCATTCCCAACTTTCCGGCGAATTTTCGAACCATTACATTTTAAATAGCAAAACTCAAAAAAAATACATAAATAAAATGAAAAAAAATATATATTTCCTCGAATAGGAATCGAAGCGACGACCATCGCGTTAAATAAAACTTTGAAATAGAATATCTTGGATACGAATATTGCACTGACCATATTATTCTTTCACCAGTAACAATACTTTTACTATTTAAACTAAACATCTGGTGGCACAAAAGGCAAAAGAAATTGTGTCAATTCATAAAATATAAGAAGCCAGTTCGTGTTGGGTGGCGCAAAAGTCCAATTTTTTTTGTTTCTAGCTGTAGGCTTGCATTTTAAATTAATAGCAAACTAGAATTTTGCTCTCGGCTTCGCCTGCTTCCACTACAGTTTTATAATTCTTAAATGTACGTATTGTACATACGAAATTTCCTCTTCAATCCACTCTGTCTATTAGTGAAAACCGCACTAAAATCGTTTACGTAGTTTGTAAGTTTTAAACGGATATCATTTGGAAAAGATTTTGTTTTATATTATGTAGAGATATAAAGTGAAATGTTAGCTTTTACTATTTAAGTACGAAACGAAATATAGTAGTTTTAGTCAAAAAGATGTATAAAAACCCTGTATGGGCTATTCACAATAATTCAAATGTGTCAGTATTTTTTTATTTTGTCAATTTATTTAAATAATAGCTAGAGGTAACTATTCAGATTTATTCGATTTAATTTTACTTATTTTTTGGCATCACGTATCTCACACACAGCAAACTAGGCGACAAAAACTGGAAAACTAGTGTTAAGACACTCTGTTCCCATAAAGACACTTCCGTTCCCCATTTTCCGCCGAATTCTGGAGACATTGCGTGTTGAGCGACATATTTTATTATTACTTGAATTATTACAATAATAACATTTTAATATGAGCCCAGCCGTGGCGCAGGGTACAAAGTGTGACTGTAAAACGAGTGGTTGTGGGTTCGGTCCCCACTAGAAGAGATGGAATATTTACTTAAATTTATATTTCCATTTCTTCGCTCTGGTTCCGAGGCAAAGCGCGGCGTTGAGTTCTGCCACTCAACACGCAATGCCTCCAGAATTCGGCAGAAAGTGGGGAACGGAGTGTCTTAACACTAGGTTCCCTTTGCCTACCCTGCTGTTCGCGAGATACAGCGTGAAGCTGACTTTTTAAATTAAAAAATGGTAATAGGGGTAGAAGTTATAATATTTATCATATTATTTTGACAACTATCTACACATCTATTTTGGGATGCCACCCAACATGAAGAAGTAACTCTAAATCGACGAAGGAAGAGTGAGAAGATAAAAAACTAATAAAATTCATAAACAAAAAAAAAAGTAACTGTCACATTTTTTCTTTAAAATACTAAATTGTTATTGTTTTCACGTGTAGATTGATCTCTTATAAAACTATCGAGACGACACTATAAGGTGATTTAATGTTGTTTACGGTGTCTTCGAGTGAATTAAATCAGAATTTTAAATACATTTCTATGTTCTGTCTTACTGTAGAAGAAAGTAAAATGGTTAGGGTTGCCGTAATATTAAAATAAATTTAATTAATTTATATTTTGGATTTTGGAGTAATTGTAGTGATTTTTTTAGTCTTTATCAAATTATTAAATTGTTGCTGTTTAAATCTCAGCATTATATTCTTAAATTTTAATAAAATAATATAAAAAATAAAACTGCAGGGCGAGCGAAGGCGTCGCCAAATTAATTCAGTTATTATTCAATGGATACCAGTAATGGCGCAGGGGCACAAAGTGTGACTGTAAAACCGACTGGTTGTGGGCTCGATCTTCACTCGAGGAGATGAAATATTTATTTAATTTTTTTATTTCCATTTCTTCGCTCTGGTGTCAAAGCAAAACGCAGCGTTGAATTCTGCCACTCAATACGCAATGCCTCTAGAAATCGGCAGAAAGTGGGGAACGGAGTGTCTTAACACTAGGTTCCCTCTTCCTACCCTGCTGTGTGCAGGATACAACGTGAAGCTGATAAAAAAAATATTCGATAAAAATGAGTATGAACAACATCTTTTAAAGAACTTATTTGCTGTATCTGTTTTGTTGACTCTATTCATGTTTTATATATGTAAGTAATAAAAGTCACTCGATATACATATTTAAAAAATAATGATTAAAAATCAATTTACCACATTCTTCTTTTTAGTGCAGTATTGATTGAATAATTTTCATTTAAATTTTTAAAACACACAACCCTACATTCAAAATTTAAATAAGAGCCGGACGCTCTAGTAAGTACGTTATCTGTGCTCAAAACAAACAGACTACAAAACATAAGGCGGTTGACATTCCAACCTCCTTTGAATATTCCTCGAGATAACACATCTCGGTTGTAATCGAGCGAACCGATCGAACAGCTACTGACCACATTACAATACTACTACAAAAAACTATTTTATTCTATTTTAAACTTTATACCATTAAAATAGAGACATAACCCGCCATCCCAATTGCAAAGTATAACAATACACAGCATTCCTGGTTGTCGATTCGGGATGACTCAATTTGAACGAATTTATCTCATAACTCGAAGATATGTTTGACTGATTATTAATACTGGCTACAAAATTGTTTTTTATATTATTGTTACAAAAAATATGCACCTTTTGAGAATTTATATAGTGACTCGTTTTTAGGGTTCCGTAATTCAAAAGGTAAAAACGGAACGGTATATAAAGATATAGGGTCATTTTGTTGATCGTCTGTCTATCAAGACCTTTTGTCTGTCTATCGAGCTGAAATTAATATGGAATATTTACGTTTATAGTCCCTTGAAGCACAGCAAAAAATAAGCTTCTACGTCAACGTAATCAAAATATACGAGCATTTATGCATCGATTTTGCTGCAGTTTGTATGTAGGTGCACGAGGCACCTACAGTTATGAAATTTGGCAAAAAGTGAAAACTTACAATACAAATAAAGTAAAATATCTGAAATGTGATTTTTTAGATTTATACCGAAAATAAAACACTACAAATTTATATTTGTAGTTCATTTCATACAAAATGAGTACATATGTCTGCAAACTTAAATTTGTAAACTTTTATAAGTTGTAGTTCCCTTGTTGACCTACAATCCTGTAACTGGTACGGAAGCCTCGGTAGGCGAGTGCAACTCGCTCTTAACAGATGTTTATTTCTTAATTTGGCACAATGCACAAACACCAACTAAAAGGATGTTTTACCTACTTTTTTTTTCTATGAAATTACAATATATTTTTCCCGTAAAATATAAATACGAAACTGATTTTAATATATTCTAGGACAACATATCTTCATTAATAAAGTTGGCTTTAAATCTCTCAATTAAAAATATTTATTATGTGCATTTAAATTGCTGGACTGGCTTAGGTTCGTTTAGGCACTTTACTTTCCATGTAAGAAGATTTACCATAGACAGTTAAAATATTTATTATACTATTAAAATATTTATGATAATGTTCGGCGCCAACAAATGCAAATACTGTTGATACTCGGCTTTAATTTCACGTAAACTATAGAAAGAAGAGAAAAGAAGATACGTATTACATTACAATTATGGACAAAGAGGAAAATTAGAAAAAGCTAATATGTGATATTGAAATCTGTATAACTTAATGATATTATAAAAGCCTCATGCAAATTTACTTTTGATAACGCAAAGATTGTAATTGTATGATTAAAAAGTTCCAAAAATTTCGAGACATGAACATAACTAAATAGGTAAAAATAACTAAAATAATAATAGTGCGCTAGAAGGAGATAGACGAGTCATTAAAAACATAATTTAGGTTTTTCTTATAATACCTATTAAATGACTAATAAGCGATATACAGAAATGTTAATGTATTGTTATTACATTTTGCAAATAAACTGTGTTTATATAATAAATTCTAATGTCTGCTCCTCTGCTTGCCCTACTATATACAGGATATGCGCGTAGCCCCAAAATATAATACATTATCTTTTATGAAAATTATTACTTTACTATTATTTAAAATTATAATATGCTGGCACTCTTTTAATTATCTTTTCATTATTTATGCATTTCGATCGTAGTTTGCGTTATAAGAAGCATCGAGTATTAAATATGATGAATCACTACGTTCTTCTCTTTTCCCCATTAGCAGGCAATTTGACCGAGAGAAAATTAACTTTACATTACCAAACTGTGGAAGTCCCAAAATATCTCATACTTTTCCCCGGAATAGCTAATATTATAATGTGAAATCTATATTAAATATTAAAAATGATAAAACTAAATGTCCATCAAAGAGAAACATATTGGCCTTAGCTCGACCACCATTAATATTGGTCGTTGACACCCTAATTTCAAACTTAAATCTCTAACGTCAAACAGTCCGCCCATAGACAAGCATTTATCAAACTGTCAAACGCGCGTAGACCTGTCATTGAACTATCCATAACGCTCCTAGTGACCAGTAGCTCAATTTTAAATACATGCCCATCACTTTTTATAATAAAATAAAATATTTATAGTAAATAAATTATTGTAGTATTTAACGTGTAAAGTGAAATGTCCCACTAAACCCAAGCACATTAGAAGCTGATTGATATATGGCGACTTTTACCTGATTTTGATTAACTGTCTTACTAGTGACGTATTGTCAAAACGTATAATAGAGTTGGTGAGTTCTCGCATTAATCGATGGGCGCATTAACGTAATAGGACGTCCCTCGTTCATCACGCTGATAAGTTGCGGTTAAAAATCGCCCAAATAAAGCGGTTGGCAGACAACAATGGCGGGCCATTTGAATTGAATTCCTGTTACTGTTACGTTTTGTTTCATGTCCATGTTTCGGTCAACAGTGACTAATGTAGGTAATTTGTGTAACTTTAACAATTAATGTTTTTAATTATATCTTTTAATCATACGTTTCGTTAAATTTGACTGGTATTTTAAATAAAAGTCTATTTTATTCGTTTACATTTTATGGCTCGGTCGTAAAGTGACAGACGTGACAGTTAGTTCACTATATGGTTGTAAAATACTCGTAATATTTTTAACGACAATGATTGTGTTTTTTTTACAGGCTTTTATTTCGGTATCTTCTCTAGGTTCATCTATATTACGCCTTTAAATTCAAAATTAGTTTTAATATCTTTTTAATGACTACGACTTTTTAAAAAAAAAAGTAACATACAACAAAATGTATTATTTATAGAAAAAAATATAAATAATAGAAATTTAAATATCTAAGTTACCCATCCATATTTATTTTCCTTAACATATTTTCGAAATGAAACAGTACGAATAAACGTTAGTTCTAAAGTGTTGTCCATTTCTAAACTAAGCTCTATATTTAAGTACTTAAGAGTAGTTTTCGTCCACTTTGTCAAATAATGATATTTATATTTGGAATGAAATGCGCACGCGCAGCTTGCTCGCACCTGTTATCCTTGCTGCTATTATTCTTTATAATTGTTTTCTATATGATATACACTATATTCCAATAATATACAGCAAGAAAATTATAAATATTTTTATAAGAAATCTGAAAATCAAAAAAACTATAAATGTCATAAAAAATATTAAATCTCTTAGAGTTAGGCTGACAAGCTTTATTTATTAACTTATAAAAAGTGTAAACTTTCCAATGGTTCTTTCGTAATTGGAACAAGATTTTCATTTAGCATTGAATTGCATACGGATACGATATTATAACAATTATTTGTGTGTATGTATTTTTTTAAAGATACTTACGTAATACTCTTACTTACTAAAAAATATGCAACTTAGTCCCTCGACAACATAACAAGCATTATTAAGTTTATAATAATAACCACATTTACAAACGTACGCTATAAATCCTTAATTAAATGCAAAAAAATAACTGTTAATTTAAAATTCCGAGGCGGTCGGCCATGTTGCGTAAAGGGCGAGCGGTGCACAGCAATTTGTCAGTCGAGGGCGTTCCGAACACCGTAATTGGTGGTCAAAGGCCGATAAAAAAGGGCTTTGTTTGTTCGATGCTTAGTACGAGTACGCCCCTGTCGTATGTTTACCTGTTCCTAGTAATAACCGCTGAATGAGTACGCTCCTTACACCTACACATACAGACAGATAAGTAAATATTGGTTTTAAAGTAGCAAAAAGTTTCTAAAAAAACAACATTATAATTAAAAGCTAAAGCGGAATATTGTTATCAACTACATTATACTGCTATTAAATAAAATTAACACATTTAGAATTATATTTCATTATCGTATGAGGCCAGTCGTGACGCAGGGGCTAAAGCGTGCGAAGCGATCGGTTGTGGGTTCGCTTCGCTTCCCGCCCGAAACGAAATAAATGAATAAATAAATATTTCATATTTCCATTTCCTCGCTTTGGTAACGGGGTAAAGCGCGGTGTAGAGTTCCACCACTCAACACGCAATGCCTCCAGAATTGGAGAATTGGTTTGTTAATGGGGACGAAGTACCTTAATTTGAGAACTTTCCAGATTCTCTCTACCTTCCCTGCTATGTGCGGTACCTTGTATCATAAAACTAAAATATATATTTAATGACTTACGCTCATAGTAAACAAACTAATGATCGATGAATATACATAAATACCATAAAAGCAGATGTTTTTGCCAATCATACTTCCATTTAACTCTTTATACATCGCCACCTGTAATTACAACATATTGCAAATACAGGCATCTGCGATTTTATTATAAGCCCATACATTATTTGAATTAATGACATCACCGCCTAACGATTATTCGATTTTCGTATCGATATCGATTAAACATTTAAAACGCAGTAAAACTGACAAGATCGTTCGGATTCGTTGCTTGCGACATGTTTTAAATAAACATTTACATTTATTTTTTGGTAACGATAATTAAGGAAATACCTTCTAACCGTTGCATTCATTAGAATCGAAAATCTAATGAATATCTATATATTTTATCAGATGTATGTAATGTGATAAAAGTAGCATTTATTTTGTATATTTTTTACATATTTTTTTAATCTTTATTCTAAATAATATATTACGTACAGTTTTATCTCTGATATTATCTGTGTAGATAAAATATATAAACTCAGTAAAGTAAATCGTTTTTTTCCGTCCCGCATACAGGAGTGTAGGCAAAGGAAACCTAGTGCTAAGACACTCCGTTTCCCATTTTCCACCGAATTCTGGAGACATTGCGTGTTGAATGGAGGAACTTAACGCTGCGCGTTGCTTCGAAACCAGAGCGAAGAAATGAAAATATTAAATATTTCATTTCCTCGAGTGGTAATCGAACCCACAACCGATCGCGTTTACACTCACACGATTGTGCCTATTCTTATTCTTTATTCTTAATAATATATTACCTACAATTCTATCTCTTATATTATCTGTAAAGATAAAAGGCATAAACTCAAGAAAGCATATAGTTAGTTAAACTAAGCTAAACTTTTAAGCACAGGAAAAAATATACTTATTTTTTTTTAAATTAGGCATGCACCGGCTATCTACCGACGACATCTAAGCCGGGCCGTGCAGCAGTAAATTACGGCAAACTGGAGCGTTCCAGCATTGTATGCAGATGCCGCCCGACGCATCTCCACGTGATTTGCATCAACTTTCGGCCCGGAAATTTGCAACTTTCTTAATTATATCGCGCTGTGTTGGTATATAACCTAATGTTTATATATAACATAGTTGTTTTACATAATATGTTATTTTAAAAATGGTTTAATAATTGAAAGTTAGTTGTATCAGGTTGGTTAAAACAGCAGAAAAATTATTAACATTAATTTAATTTTCTTGTTGTACTATAAATAATGATTGGCTGACCTTTACTATAAGAGATGTATATCACAAAGGTTGTTTTATCGAGGACAGGTGGCGGAGTAGCATCGCCGTGTTCACTATCATATTCAATAATAGAAACAATAGCCGATCGGAAGCGGCCATTGTTCAAACCACAATGGCGCGTCTCATTACTCAACTGCTCGTTAACGTCCCGACCGCCGCAAAACACTAACTTTATCAGTCCCTCACGTCAAATATCTTCCCATCTCGAAACCATATCTTCAGCGGACACAATCGAGTTAAAATAAAACCAAAGCGTCGGACATGACTCCGGCCGTTCCCCAGAAGCCAAATGCGTATCGGCGAGCCAAAAAGCAAAGCGAATGATATGATGTTTCGGCGTTCCTTTTGCGGGATGCCCGCGAAATGTCAACCGTGGCATAGACAACGAACGGGCAGCAGGCAACGGCGGATTTGAATACAGCCCAATTTGAATATAAAGCTCGGCATTCGCGTGTCGCCGCCATACATCAATTCGAATAGCTTTAAGTCATTCGAGCGCTTTTTGGACACAAATAAGCGTCTCATGTTCGACAGACGCATAATGCGGACTCAGAACAGTCGGGACGCGATAGCGCTGGCCTATTTATGGCAACGCTGATTAAAACCCGTTTGTTTCAGCGGTCATTTCGCAATGGGGTGCTAATGTTTTAACTGCAGCGACTCCTCAGCCTCGTGCCGACGCGTATGTAAATTACGACGTGAGGTGGCGCATTAAGATAATCATTTAAAATATTTATAGAGTGTAAACGTCGATATTAAGCCGGTGAGACACCCACGACAGAGAGTCCGTATCGCCCAATGCCATATTTCATTTGGCCACAATTACAACCATTAAACGGGGCGCAACTCTTTGATATTTCTACCTTTATTTATTGTAGCAAACTTATTAGGATACTATGGCATTAATGATGACAGATGAGATACCGTATCTCGGCTTAATGCGTTTTGTGTCGGGACTCTCGACCGATCAGTTCGGTTGCTATGGGAAAGGAAGGATTTACGTAAATTATGTACCTATTGTGTTACATAAAAAATATGTAATAATTAAACTGTAGGTGCTCTGCGGTAAGGCTTAATATTAAAATTAAGTAATTCATATATTTCTGAAAATTTAAATTTCTTTTTTCAATTAAATATGAAAATAAAAATTGTTACTATAATAAAATAAACAATTAGATATAGATAAAATACTTTTACACAATATATAGATATATCTTACTTCATTAGCACATTTATTTATAATCAGCCAGTATCAATCTTGTAACACGTAAAAAAAAACAAACAAAAGATTAAACACGTCATAGACAAATTAGCGCAGATCAAATCATGTTGAATAGAATGCACTAACATGGCGGGTACGTTGTTTTTACCGCGTTTTAATTTAATTTTGAATTCCGAATGTCCGATGCGCCCCGCCGCGTTACAAATGGCGTCGATACATCATGCGATGATATCTCTTTCAATTTCTGAAAGAAGCCCGCCACGGCCAGCGAATTAATAATGGATAAAATTACTCAAAAGGTGAACTATGTGAGGGTATTTAAATTAGATATTGTGTGAGATATTACATAGGGTATTCTGGAATTAGGTTCTATGACATACTTAAAAAATATACTTAATTTAGATAATGGTATGTATAATTAATGTATTTTTAAGAAAATTATTCTTCATTTGTATTTTACTAGGTAAAGGTCTATGCTAAAGGTCAACGCAATCTATATAAAAAAATATAATAGTAATGTTATTTTTTGTAGTTATGTTGTTATTATCAAAATTATGTGGTTTGTAAACGTTTTAAAACTCTACCGTACTCTTTTTTTCCTACCTAAAATTAATTTTACGAAGCTCATCATCATCACAATTATATAGGGTTCGTAAGTTCAATTATACTAATTTTTTTTTTTTTAGCTTCACGCTATATTCCGCACACAGCAGGGTAGGCAGAGGGAACCTAGTGTTAAGACACTCCGTTCCCCACTTTCTGCCGAATTCTGGAGGCATTGCGTGTTGAGTGGCAGAACTCAACGCCGCGCTTAACCTCGACACCAGAGCGAAGAAATGGAAATATAAATTTATGTAAATATTTCATCTCCTCGAGTGGGGATCGAACCCACAACCAGTCGGTTTTGCAGTCACACCTCGTGCCGCTGCGCCACGACCGGCCTCATATTATACTAATGTTAAAACAATATCCCGCACATAACAGAAGTAGGCGGAAGGATCCTGAGAAATTAGAGTTAAAAATCTCCCTTTTCTATTAAGACAATTTCGTTTCATTCTTTTCGCCGAATTACTGAGACATTGCATGTTGAGTGGCGTAACTTAACGCCACGCCTTAATATTTAATTCTATCGAACCCACGACAGCCACATATAGGTACGGTTGCATGTTTGTATGACACGGTCCTCGACATACTAACAAAAAATATACAAAATTATTTTAAATAAAAGCTAAACTAACACATAAGACACACACACTGACTAATTTATACTAAATATTTTTACAATTTCAGATATTATCACACGTGAATAGAACCAGTTATTTCCATTAAATAAATACTATACCAGAATTTTTATAAATATGTTATGATATACATAGACTCCAATACTTACAGTTCCATATGGTTGTTTTTTTTCTATTCACGTACATATCTAAAAAGAACATCTATGGGTACTTATATTATTTCGGAATAATTTTATGAAATATTAATTGGACTTCGTAATTGTCAAAAAACCAAAAGAAGAAAACAGTCACCACCACATGAGGCCAGTCGTGACGCAGGGGCACAAAGTGTGACTGGTTGTGGGTTCGATTTTCACACGAGGAGAAGAAATATTTATTTAAATTTATATTTCCATTTCTTCGCTCTGGTGTCGAGGGAAAGCGCGGCGTTGAATTCTGCCAGTCAACACGCAATGCCTCCAGACTTCGGTAGAAAGTAGTGAACGGAATGTCTTAACACTAGGTTCCCTCTACCTACCCTGCAGTGTACGGGATACAGCGTGAAGTCAAAAAAAAGAAATCATTTGACATTCCATGAATTCCCCGCGCCCACTAGATTACATTGACGGTAACGCGGCCAGTAGCCTTTAGGCATTGCACCCCAAGTGTAAAAGAAGCCTTTTTCGAAATGTGAGTTAATACTTACCATTTTAAAAATGCTCGCCTTCACTGTTCAATTCAACTTACTCTATTAATATATTGTTATATCACTTAGCACCTACTAAGCTTTGAGAGCAAAGATACTATCATGTTATTGTAGCATTGCTTACAGAAATGAATAGGCTCCAATTGAGTATAAAAAAGTCATATATAAAAAATATTACAATAATTTTTAAACCGGAAAAATAGAATTTAGGGGAGTAGACGAGATAGGTGAGGGAGAAAAACTTTGTGAATTGTGCCGTACTAACCGCGCGTTTATGTAAGAAAACGCCCGAGGGGCTGCTAATATTTATCGGGAACAGTTGATAAGAAGAGGTGGTCCTCAACCCAGACCGCCGTGTGTTTCTACGTGTCCGAAACGCTTACATAGAAGGTCTCATACCCGGTACAATTCGGAGAGAAAGTACACAAATGATCGGTACAGGTCGAGCGGAAAGAGTTTTGGAAGCGGTGCGGATGCGCTCTTACCATGTAAGAAAAGGCATTATTTGCTACTGGGGACTGATTTGCCTGGGGATCATTCTGTACGAGTTTCCTTCTGTGAAGAAATAATTCAGGTGTAAAAGGGATGAGTATTTTTCAACAGAATAATGTGAAGCGATGAGTATAATTTAAAGCGGCGTGGAATTTATAATTTACATAACTATCGTTCGTGGAGTATAGAAAAGCCGCCAGCATAAGTTTGAGCACCAATTCAATATCAATTTGTGGACCGGTGTATTTCACAAGCAACTAGTTTGGCCATTAGAGCTGACAGCAAAACTAAATGGAGAAACTTATTTAGCATTTAAAAAAAAATATTTACACCAGATACAGACCACTAGATAAAGACGTTAGCTTATTACTTGGCTCCAGCATATATTTTGGATGTTATGGAGCACCGTGCCATTATGCTCGTAACGTCAGAAAATATTTGACTGATAATCGGTTCTGGTTTTTGAAACAGATGAAGAAAGGACGGAATGCAAGATCAGTGGAAATGGCAAGACTTTAGAAGAATAAGTGAATGAATTGGTATATTTGGGAAATATGTTTAGTAGAGATGGAAGTTACGAGATGGATGAGGAACAACGTATTTTTGCCGGTAACAGGATTAATGGAGCCTTAGCTGCATTGATGAGATGGCGAAACGTCAGCACAGCTGCGTGTTTAGCCGTACACAATGCAGTGTTGGTACCGACTCTGCTATAAAGAAAGATGAATGCTGTAGAGATGCGATCTCTTCGTAGGATATGCGGAATCAGCTTAGCTGATCGAATCCGCAATGAAGAGGTACTCAGAATGGCAGGTACTAGCGAGGATGTCACGGTGAGAATGAAGAAGAACGTGCTCAGCTGGTTTGGGCACGTCGAACGAAAGAGTGATGAAAAAATGGCAAAAAAGATTTATGATATGGAAATTGAGTGGTAAGAGAGGTAGGAGGATACCTCTGTTGACCTTCAAAAACACAGTATCAAAAATACTGGAGGAAGGTCAGGTAAAAGCATGAGGACCCCCCGAAGGGCATGTATGAAGAGGTTGATGACAGTGGACGAGGCGAAGGAGGTATGTAGAGAATGTAGCGTTTGGCGTTCCTTCTCTCTGACTACGCCGCTACCGATAAAGCGTGATGTTTTTTTTATACGTGTTGAAGGGAAACCAGAGTTTTAGACGTAGAAAAAGCTTATAAAATAGTCAGGACAACGCGATTTACCCCGTTACATGTTCAAATGTTGACAGGTCACGGAGGTATAGCAGAATATCTTCACAGGTTTAAGTTAAAGGACTCTTCCGCATGCGAATGCGACGACAACATAACTGAATCTGTATGGCACATACTACTGGAGTGCCCAAGGTTTGCTACTGACCGATTCGAACTCGAAGTGGAGATTGAGAAAAGTCTGACCGAAGATTATCTGCCAAATATTATGGCAGACACGAACACTCGGAAAGTGCTACTCGACTACGCAGACAGAATCTTTCGCATAGCATGTATTAGAAACAGCACTAGGAACATAGACCCGCGTGCACTCTATGCTCAGATAATGCAACCATCGCATTCCAACACACATATGCCTACGCATAATATAAAAGCTGCTACGTGCACATATAAACATTACCAAGAAGCAAGTAACCATACCATGGTCCAGTTCTTACAACAAGCGGTAATGGGCGAGCCGGGATTAACAACTAAAGGTGTGGCTCTGTTCATGGACGGCAGCTTCGAAAGGTTGGGTATAAGTTTCTGCACGGCAAGAAACAATAAATTTATTGCAGTTTCTCCCGGTCTAGCCAGTCTATTGAATGGAAGTACGAAAAGAACAGCGGTGCGTCGTAAACTATATGAAGCGCTACCCACTAGGACTATAGGAGATATCGCCTGCCGAATAGTAAGATCAAAGAACAAAATTATCTTACTACCCGATGGGGCTAGGCGGTCGCCCTTCGAGCAGGCTCGGGCTATGCTTACAACAATAAGCGAAATGGTTGGACAAGGTGCGCGTGTAATTAGTATTGATGCTATGGTAATTAACTACAACAGAGCCGAGGTGGTAGATCGACTGGGATGCGTAAAAGCTTCAGAAAAACTCGAAGTTTTAGTATATGAAGACAGAGGCGAAGACCTTAGCTACTTGAAACCTAAGAATTCTGGTATCCACACGGAAAAAGCACTCACTGCTCTCACTACCACTGAAAGTGGCGCAGATCGCTTTCAAAGGAAGACGGCAGAAGCACAAGCCAAGACAAAGCAAAAACGCTTATCTGTAAGCACTGTATGTAGCGCCTTAATATCGGTCGTGGGAAGTCTTTTAGACAGGAGCAAAACACGTGATAGACAGACTACAGCGGTAGAGGAGTTCACGTGGAATCCTGCAAAAGATCTCCTTATCAAAGCCAGGCCCAATTTAACAAGAGCGGCATTGAATCAAGTGAATTCTCCTGTCTTGGTACCGATATCGGGTCCCAAAGACCATTATCGAAACGCATTTCTCGAATTCCTAGCAGTCCTAAAAGCTACCAAACAAGTGAAGCTCAGGACTTGCGAGGACATAATGCTAGCCTTTCAGCGCGGATACTCAATCTTGGATGTTAGACTTAAAGAAGCCGAAGCCGCCATTTATAACAACGCTACCGTACAGACCCTCAGAGGTGACATAAAAGATAGTTATATGGCGGCGTACAATGCTACAGTCGGATTTGTAAAATTAAACAAAGAGGAAACCAGACGAACAGGCAACCTCAAATTCAGCGCACCAAGCAGTGACCCTATAGTGGTCGTCGCCAAGTGCACACGAGTGATGCTGGAAGATGGAATGCTAGGGAAATTGGAGAGCCTTGATCACACTTTAAGATCAACATCATCTAGGGAATGGGAGATACCTAGGATACAGTGGGTTAACGGGGTTCCCGGATGCGGTAAAACAACCTGGATCATTGAGCACTTTAACACGGATAGGGACTTTATTACTACCAACACAGTAGAATCAGCCAATGAACTTCGGGAGAAGCTCTCGGTACGTATAGGAAATTTGGTGAATAGTAAAATTCGCACTATGGCATCAATGCTGGTTAATGGGTTAGATATTTCAGAAACGTGTTAACGCCTAATTGTAGATGAAGCCCTGATGAACCACTTTGGAGCCATAGTGGGGGCTGCTAGAATCTCTGGAGCAGAAGAAATTCTACTGGTTGGAGATATAAACCAACTCCCCTATATTGACCGAGACAATCTCTTCGACATGTTCTACCGTAGTCCGTCACAAATTGTCAAAATCAACCAGGACCCATTGTGTACCCATAGTCGCCCCATGGACGTCGCCTATGCACTTCAAGAGATATACTTTGGTATATACTCTTCCAAAAAAGTAGTACACTCCCTCCGAATAAAAAATGTGGAGTATAATTTAAAGATGGCCATAAAAGATAGAAACGAAGCGGTCATGTCCTCCATCTTGGCGGTAATGCCATCCACATCCCACTTTCCCTAATCGTAAGAAATATTTGTATGGTTGTATAAAATTTATCTTGTAATCCGTAATGAACATTTTATCTATTGTAATCAATTAAGTCAAATTTATTTACAATGTTTATTTTTATGCATGTAGATTTAGATTATAGTGTTAGATTAAGTTAGTAAGTGGCAACTGAATTGAATAACTGGACTTTCTTAAGCAGATATTGTATAAATATAGAAATATATGTATGTAATAACATAAGTCTAGTTCTAAGTAATATCTATAGAAAAAGTATTAAAAGAAATGTAAATATAACAAAAGGTACGGACCATAAAGTCTGTAGTGAAAGTAAGAATTAAAATAAAAAATAAAAAAAAAGCGTGATGTTAATTAGGTAAGTAGTAGATAGGTTGGCAATGGAGGACCTATAATAGCATGTCCTCTGAGATCACCAGATCTGAAACCTACCGATTTTTAATCTAGGGGTTCTACAAAGAGCAGATGTGCAAGTCAACATACGCCATAGATGAATTGCGTAAAAAATTAAACCAGACACAAATAAACATAAGAGAAAACAAAGTTACTTTTAGAAATAAAGAAGAAAATTTTATAAAAAGGTGTTGATTAGGCAGACAGCCACCGTCACCAATCATAGAGGTCACTTCGAACATTTATTAAAAAAATATTTTGATTATTTTTTTATTTAACTCTTTTTCTTCTTCTTTTTTATTTTCTTAAAATCATAAAAAATATCTCACATACAAATAATTCCTATTACAATGTAGGCCAATTATAATTTACTAATCAGAATATTGCATAAACTTAAGAAAGATCTTAAATCAAGCGTTTTAAAAGCAGAGGGTTGTCTTGTAATAAGAATAACAAATTTTCACTGCCTCTTGACTTACACTTTTAATGTGTTTTTGTTGAGGTTGCCTTATGAAATTTTCAGAGAATATTCTGCATGAATATCAGCAGATTTTAAAATTAGTTGTACAAAAATAACACAAGTATTTTTTTTTCACCATAGCCAATAAGTTATTTAATTAATTAAGATTTCGCCCAAGTACTCTTTCATCCAGTCTCATTTCAATGTAACGGCTTTAATACCCACGTCAGCGAATTTTGTGTAAGAGTTCGGTGTTTTGGATTTTATCGATTAATTTGACACCTAAGATGCAGCGCTCCATCGCACAAACCTTGAGGACGGACTTCTGTGAGTTCAGCAAAGACCATGTCTGGGCACCATAGATGAGCACTGGGAGGATGCACATGTCCATCATCTTTTATGTCGCAGAGGAAAGTTTCCTTTTATGAGGTCATCCATAGAAAAATAGTTCCTGGAGACATTTTTCTTTGTCTTGTCGGCATAGTTTGCAGCTCTGACGCGGATGAGAAGAATAGGACGATGTCATCAGCGTATTGAAGATTAACAGCGTATTGAACCATTCCTCATCAACGATAATACCCTTATACCTCCCAACCGGTCGCTAGATTCTGCAATACTTCCTCTAGGACACTGGTAAATAATTCTGAATTGTCAAATTTTATTGGTGCTGTACACAAAATTGTTCGATGTTTTGATTTTGCAGAGCTTGAAATATGGAAGAATAAGAAATGCTGTCAAATGCTTTGGTAAAATCGACGAATGCTATATATGGATATACTTTTATTAAATAAGAGAAATAAATGTTACATTTTTAAATATAAATCGTTATAAAAAATACCTTTAAAAATATTTTAAAAAAACACTCTTCCGAGGGTGGGACAAGGGTTCAAGCCATCGGTGGCTAGGGCTCCAAAGAGAGGCGCCTCCTCACAATACGCGCCGTCAAATCAAATCAAATCTTCCGCATCCGGTTCTAGATCCAACAGCTAAGCGACAACCTCTTAAGATGTTGATCGAGGTTTTTCGCTATTAAACCGTTAACTAAAACCACTATTGGCACAATAACAGTCACATAGACGTTCAATAATATTTTATTTGCATTTATAAAGCCATAGATTTTTTTTTTACTTATACCTAATGTATTAAGCTCCATCAATCGTGACCTTTGCTTACCGTTTATCTAATGCCTTCGTGAATAGAGTGTAGGTATTATACATAAATTTATTAAAATTAAATTAAGCTATTATTAAATTTAAACTTTTATTAAAAAAGAATTGTTAAAAAATACATACAATACTTTACACAATTTTTAAACGAATCTCAAAACGTCATTAAGACATTACTTTGACAAGTGACAGACGTCATAAGCAGAAGTGGTACAAATTTCCATTCAAAATTTTAATGCTCCCCACCAAAGAGACCGACTCATCAGCTTTCACCATGGTAAAGTATTATATAGTTTACACAGAGCGATGAATGGGCACACTAGTTAGTGTCGTCTGTACATGTTTAATATAATAACTGTATATTGACAGGGTACAGCTATGTTCGCGAGAGTCACATTTTATCCAAGTCTTTTATATAATGTGCTGATGGAGAAGGTAACCAGCAGACGCTGGTATGATAGAATAGATGATAATGTGATCCTAGGTGCCCTACCTTTCCGAGCAATGACTGAACAGGTACTTTTTATTGTTTGTGAACTATTAATTTAGCAGCTTCCTTATCAGTCTATGAAATTTCATGTAAGAGTTTTTGGGCTTTTTTAATTTTTTTTTTTAACTCGTTTTTATTTATAAAATTGCATCATTTTATTTTTTTTCTTACAATTTTTATATAATATTATATATTATAATTTATAATATAATAAAATAAAAAAAATATATAATAACAATATTTTTTATGATAACTTTTTACTATTATGCATTATTTTTTATTTTTTTATTTAATGTTTTCTAAAAAAATAAAGGACAATATTGATTTCAGTTGATACAAGAAGAAAACATAAAAGGAGTTGTATCCATGAATGAAACATATGAATTAAAAATATTTTCAAATGATGCTGAGGTAAGTAAATATATATTAAGTAGATATTAGCTAGCGGGGTAGTCAGAGAGAATGGAATGCTGACTGCTATGGTCTCTGCATACCTCTTTCGCCTCATCCACTGCAATGATGTACCTGAATCTATTAAATCATACCATTTTTATCTCAACATTCTGGACCCAAGAGTGTATGCAATCATTTCAGTCTACTTTTGTTATAACATTCACATAACATATGAATTAATATAAAAATAAGATTAAATAAGGCCAGTTGTGGCGCTGAGGCACAAAATGTGACTGTAAACTCGACTGATTGTAGGTTCAATCCCCACTCGAGGAAATTAAATATATATTTAAATTTATATTTCCATTTTTTTGCTCTGGTGTCGAGCCAAAGCGGCGCGTTGAATTTTGCCGCTCAGCACACAATGCCATCAGAATTAGGCGGTGGGGAACAGAGCGTCTTAAAACTAGGTTCCCTCTGCCTAACCCGCTGTGTACGGGATACAGCGTGAAGTTAAAAAATGAGAATAATATTGTTATAATCCACTGACTCTTTGATCCCCAAAATTTATGACATATTTAAAATATTTATTTTATTCCATGGATAATTAATTTAAAACATTGCATTAATAGAAAAGAAGACAAATACTTTAAAATGATATTTAATTGTTAAGAAACATTAAGTTAATTAAAACAATAAGTTAATTAATTGTCTTTGAACCTTAGAAGGTTCAAAGATAATTAGTCGTGCCAAGGACTATAGATAGTCACAACTTCTTGGCGCAATTAATTGTCTAATATATATATTTTTTATGTAAACAATTTTTAACTGAAGGTGTTGTGATGCTGTGGCTCAACTTCTAATTGTGAGCATGATGGTTGTCAGTTTGATTCCAATTCAGTGCAATGAATTTAATTTTGTTACCTATGTGATTAAACAAAGCTCTTTTACAAACAAGGTCTGCAAATTAGGCGTGAGGTATGGAGAATAGAAATCTTGACACAAGATTGTCTTGGCTCGTCCGGCCTGGTCCTTCATATTACATATTGCAGGGTAGTCAAAGGGAACCTGGGGACCTAGTGTTAAGGCATTCCTGTTAAATTATTTCTGTTCGCCATTTTCCTCCGAATTCTCGTAGTTGGGTTGTCTGGCACTTGGTACTTAAAAAATAGTTAAAATAAAATAAATCAGCTTCACCCTGTATCCCGCACACAGGAGGGTAGGCAGAGGCAACCTAGTGCTAAGACAGGCTCAGTTGCCTACTCTCCGTCGAATTCTGGAGGCATTGCGTGTTGAGTGGACGGAACTCAACGCCCCGCTATGCCTTGACACCAGACTGAAGAAACGGAAATATAAATGTAAATAAATAATTCATTTCCTCGAATGGGGATCGAATCCACAACCAGTCGCGTTTACAGGCACACCTTGTGCCCATGCCTCACATGCCACTTGCCTCAGTAAAAAATAGTTAAAATCATAACTATTTAAAAATATTTAAAAAATTGTTAAATTAATAATTTTTTAAAAGTATTTTAGCTTTGCAATACACAATTAAGTTTAATTAAGGTTATCTAGAGATAAATTATATATAATATCTAACTATTATTCATAATATATGTTTGATTCCAGTCAATAATTGCCCGTAGCTGGAATCGAACCGATAACCATCGCATCTAAACTCTAAAGTCGTTAACAATTGCGACACGAGGTGTCAATAATAATATACTTTTTATCATTATTATTGTTTTCATCAATGTCAATAATATTATTTCATGATCTATTTTTAATCTGTGACACTAAACGCCACATTTTTTAAATACTTTTAAATTATTTCTCTATCACTTGTTAGACTACAATATATTTATTATATAACATCTATTGTATGAAAAATTATCATTGTAATTTCTTTTTAATGATTCTAACAGATAATATAGATAAACTAACGTTTCTTTTTTGCAAAATATTTATAAGTAATAAAAATGTGGAAAAATTGAATATTTTTGTCATAACTATTTTTACAACAACGTACTAGTTTTTCCTAATTATTGTTATTTCGTTATTTAAGGCTAACACCGTAATGTTATATAGCCTATAGCACTTCTGAAGAATGCAGCTTTCATATAGAACAAAAGGAAAGTAAATTGGACCAGTAGATCCAGAGATCTTGCTTTTATCGTGCTTTAAGGCAAACAAACAAACTCTTTTATTTTATTATATTAAATAATATAGATACATAGTATATTATTTAATAATATAGATATGAAATTAAACTATTTAACCAGATTAATATGGGTGAACGCGCTGTTAGCTAGTAGGATTTCTATTTAGGTTCCTTAGTTGTTGTTAGGATTGATTTTTTACGGAAATCTGGGAACCTAAAGCTAAGACACTCCGATTCCATTACGAAATTTTCGTTTCCCACTTTTTCACCGAATTTTGGAGGCATTGCGTGTTGAGTGACAGTGGAACTCAACGCCGCATTCTGCCTCAACACCAGAGCAAAGAAATAAAAATATTAAATATTTCATATCAACGAGTGGGAATCGAACCCACAACCTTCCGCGTTAACACGTCACGTCACACGCTTGTCCCCTGCTCCACGATTGCCTCTAATCTGTTTTGTGTTTGTAACAAAAAATCTAAACGTATATTCTTTTGTCATCCTCACTCGCTTGTGATGTTATTTATATATTTTTTATCGTTTTTTTACATCTACATAATATTATATTAATCTTTTCATATGTTTATTTTTTTTTCTATGCTTCGCTTACTTTGCAATGTCACGTGGAATATTTAAAAGTAAATGTCAAAAGGTCTTAAAAACTTAAAAATTGTTTATTTAACTCGTAACTTTTTTACTGCCATATATAAATATAACGCAGTTAAATCTTCAGAATAATTCATTAATCATACGTAGCTTATGAATATAGTCATTTGTATTTCTGTGAAAATTATTAGTAACTAATTAAAATCTTAGATAATAAAAAAGATTTTTCTGAGTAGGTACGTGGAATACTCCGTAAAAAGCGGGACAATGCCTGTCCCGATCGGAGCATTTAATTTTTGGGCAAAAAATCGGGACATCCGGCAACTCTGTCTTTATATATCTGTTAATATTGTTCGACAGAAATGGCGGGAACACGGTGTGCAGTTTCTACAATTAGCAACTACTGATATCTTCGAGGCGCCAGATCAAGACAAATTGTATGAAGGAGTTAGATTTATCAATAGGTAAGAAATATATTTTAATTAATTTTAAGAAATAATTGATAATTAAAAATCATCGACTCAAAAAGGTCTTAATGGTAACAAATAATTAGAAAAAATGGGGTAATCTTCAAACAGCTAAATATATTTTCTTGAATCATGGATCAGAACACTCGATTAAATTACCATCCAAACAAAAAAAAAATCATATTCAGCTTATCCGTTTGGGAGCTACGATGTGACAGACAGACATATGCCTGTATATACACAAATACGTCTAACTTATAACACCAATTTGTCTTACTCTGAAGATAAAATTATATACGTTACTTTATATATTAGTGAATAAAAACAACATGGTCAGGTTCCACCCCCATAATGTCTCAGAAATGTTTGGAAAATACTAAAACAGTTTTTAATTAAAAAAAAACAACTTCTTCAATTTCTATCGGACCCCATAATCAGAGCCTAACCAAACTGTTATCAAACTATCCTTGATATGTATCCTTTCTAATAAAAAAAGAATCATCGAAATCGGTTGGCGTGATATTTAATTATTCGTCAATTTGTGGAGCACATACCTAATGCAAATTTAAGACTTAATCGACCGTCTCTTGTATAACATTGTCAAAAATGGAGTAAATAAACTAGGACCACTCGAACTTTTAATTAGAAAAAGAATCACCAAAATCGGCTTACCCAGCCACAAGTTCTAAGGTAACAAACAATTTAAAAAAAACAATCGAATTGATAACCTCCTCCTTACGGAAGACGGTTAAAAAAATAAAAATGTCTATCGTGGTTTACGAATAGGCAGAGGGAACCTAGTGTTAAGACAGTCCATTCCCCACTTTCCGCCAAAATCTGGAGGCGTTGCGTGTTGAGTGGCGGAACTTAACGCTGCCCTTTGCCTCGAAACCAGAGCGAAGAAATGAAAATATAAATTTATATAAATGTTTCATTTCCTGGGTTGGAAATCGAAGCCACGACCAGTCGATTTTGCAATCACACTTGGTGCCCCTGCGCCACGACATGTTAAACTTTAAATATTAATAAAAATGTTAATTTTGGCTATAATAAATAGTAATTTTGCCATTCCATAGATTTCTTCCATTAGAAAAGAAACTATCGAATATAAAAGATGAGAATCCAGTCAACAGCGGGACGGTGTACGTGCATTGTAAAGCGGGTCGTACACGGAGTGCTACATTGGTAGGATGCTACCTTATGATGGTAAGTCATATTTGAAATATAACTCTTTTTTAATATTTTTTTTTCTTAGCTTCACGCTGTATCCCGCAAATACCAGGGTAGGCATAGGGAACGTTCACCACTTTCTTACGAATTTACGAATTCTCGAAGTGTTGAGTAGCGGAACTCAACACCGCGCTTTGCCTTGTCACCATAGCGAGGAAATAAAAATATTAAATAATTCATTCCCATAGTCATCGGAACTTAATTCAATTCAAGGTTTAAAAATGTATTTCGTATACTAAATTTATACATGATAAAATTCATTTTAAAATATTTTTTTATTTGTCTCTACAAATGGCTTAGTATTGAATATATATAAAATATGATCTACATAAATTGGATAAATAAAACGAAGCAAAAACATATTATTTTAAATACGTACTAACCATTTCGGAATTGAACCCATTGCTAAATATAAATCTCAATATAAGAACATCTATCAGTTATTTTTTTTAACTCCACTCTGTTTCCCGCACATAGAAGGGTAAAAAGAGGGAACTTGGGAACGTAGTGTTAAAACACTTCATTCCTCTTAAGGCACATCTTTTCCCCACTTTCCGCGGAATTCTGGAGACATTGCGTATTGAGTTTGCCTCGGTACCAAAGCGAGGAGATGAAAATATTGAGCTTTTAATTTCCTCGATTTGGAATCAAACCCATAACCGCTCGTCGCTACAGTCTCACGCGTATACCCCTGCGTGAAGACTGGCCTCAAGTTAATAATTATTCCTCTCATTTTACAGAGAAACGGCTGGTCACCGAAAGAGGCAGTGGAACATATGAGGTCGAAACGACCTCACATATTGTTACATACAAAACAATGGCAGGCATTAGATATATTCTACAGGCGACATGTACAAACATAACTTATTAATATTTATATAGATAATTACTTCAATAGAACTATTTAATATTTATTTATATGACATATTACGATAAATAATATTTGGAAAACGTATAAAAAATTTAACGTAGCAGGATTTGAACACGCGCCCTGACCGCTAAGCCATACGTTCTAATCAAGCTACGTCGAAATTCTTATACGCCTGGTACAACTTATTTATGATTTTAGCATCTCTCTGTAAGGAGATTTTTTAAGCGATGGATAAATATGTGAAAATCTTTTGTATTGTTTTCTTGTAAATTAAACAGAATGATACTTCTCTGCCTCAGACAAACTACAAAATAGATTTTTTATTTTATTTTTACATTTTACAGTATGTAATTTCAAGCGATGGTTAAATATGTGAAAATCTTTTGTATCTTGTAAATTAAACAGAATGATAAATCTCTGCCTCAGACAAACTACAAAATAGATTTTTATTTTTTTTTACATTTTACAGTATGTAATTATTATATAATTAGGAATCAGTTTAGAAATTTAATAAATAAAAACAATACAAAAGTACTTATCACTATCGTTACCGCTCGTACATCCTGACATATTCCTCACATATGTCAGGAAGTGATAAATAACAAATAACAAGAGGGTAGTCGTATCGAACATATATCAGATGTGGACGGTAGTTGCAACTAATATTATTTACGGCTTTTAACTGATGAAAACCATGGAAGGAGCAGTGCCTGGGACTTGCGACCACAGGTGTAGGCTTCAGGGTACCCTTTCCGATATATCAACACTCGCCTTCACTGCTCCAGCCCAGTGCAATTACAAATAGGTGTTAACCACATTCATAATTACAATAATAATTGATTAACTAAATAATCAATTATCCGAGTAGTCGAGGTTAGTCAGTGGCAGAGCACGAGTAGTGCTCCGAGCCACACCAGAGCCAAGACTGAATGTACAACGCCCGTGCAACCTTTTATATCATCGTTCACAAATAAGTTGCAGGGTAGACTAATAATAATTGATGACGCTATCGCGTCATAGTGGCGTGATGGGTAGATGTCGTATAGGATACTACTAGGATCTATACGTAACCAACATAATATTCCTAACATTAAATAACACTCCTAACTCGGCCATCCTGATCACGCGCCGTCCTCGGCAGCGCTAAACTATTATCCAGTTGCCTGATCACATGCTGGTGCATCTCGATAAGACTCCAACTCATTGGCGTCGTTTTGTCTGTATTCATGAAAATTCTTCAGAAGTACCACCTTCACTGTCTTTATCATCTAGAATTTCAACTTTATAAATGTTTAGACATAGACAGGCAATCAAAATTTCTGTAAAAAGAAATATAAAAGGTAAATGAAAATAAAAAGTTTTGAGAGCTCTCATTTTTAACCCTGTAAAATCTTCTTATCCAAGTATACTACACTCCAGTCCAGGACTACAGTCCAGTGCACCAAACTCTGGAACCTGTGAACAGAACAGTCAGAAGGCGTCCCTTCTGTCTGCAAGGACCAAGCGTCCACAACATTGACCACGCGTCATTTAGAGCCAAGCGCTCTTCACAAAATCTTTCAGAGCCATGCGCCCATCAAGATATTTTCTTAGGCCAAGCGCCTTTTCAGACCAAGCGTCTATTAAAAATCATGTGTTTATCAGACCAAGCGTCTATATGTGTTTATCAGACCAATCGTCTATATTTGTTTATCAGACCAAGCGTCTATATGTGTTTATCAGACCAAGCGTCTACATGTGTTTATCAGACCAAGCGTCTACATGTGTTTATCAGACCAAGCGTCTATATGTGTTTATCAGACCAAGCGTCTATATGTGTTTATCAGACCAAGCGTCTATATGTGTTTATCAGACCAAGCGTCTATATGTGTTTATCAGACCAAGCGTCTATATGTGTTTATCAGACCAAGCGTCTATATGTGTTTATCAGACCAAGCGTCTATATGTGTTTATCAGACCAAGCGTCTATATGTGTTTATCAGACCAAGCGTCTATATGTGTTTATCAGACCAAGCGTCTATATGTGTTTATCAGACCAAGCGTCTATATGTGTTTATCAGACCAAGCGTCTATATGTGTTTATCAGACCAAGCGTCTATATGTGTTTATCAGACCAAGCGTCTATATGTGTTTATCAGACCAAGCGTCTATATGTGTTTATCAGACCAAGCGTCTATATGTGTTTATCAGACCAAGCGTCTATATGTGTTTATCAGACCAAGCGTCTATATGTGTTTATCAGACCAAGCGTCTATATGTGTTTATCAGACCAAGCGTCTATATGTGTTTATCAGACCAAGCGTCTATATGTTTATCAGACCAAGCGTTTATATGTGTTTATCAGACCAAGCGTCTATATGTGTTTATCAGACCAAGCGTCTATATGTGTTTATCAGACCAAGCGTCTATATGTGTTTATCAGACCAAGCGTCTATATGTGTTTATCAGACCAAGCGTCTATATGTGTTTATCAGACCAAGCGTCTATATGTGTTTATCAGACCAAGCGTCTATATGTGTTTACCAGACCAAGCGTCTATATGTTTATCAGACCAAGCGTTTATATGTGTTTATCAGACCAAGCGTCTATATGTGTTTATCAGACCAAGCGTCTATATGTGTTTATCAGACCAAGCGTCTATATGTGTTTATCAGACCAAGCGTCCAATATTCATTTACACAAAATGTGTTCAAAGGGACCACACGTCCAATTGAAGCGTCCAACATTTACTTACATAAAAAATGTCCAATGGGACCAAACGTCCAATTGAACTCAATAAACAAACTGCCATCTTACACCAGTATTGTAAACTAAGCCCCCCTTTGTTGCTGTGGGTCTGACCATGCGTCATCATCAGCAGCGCTGAAAACCTCTCTCTGCTGGAGAGTTCCTCAGTAAGGAACTGTGATTGTTGTCTTCACTCGTAACACTCAAAGCAGCGGCACTAGGTGCATCTGCGACTCCAGCGGTATCGTCAAATTGTTGTAATTATGATTTCGTCACGAGGCGCAATCGCCTCGCAGCAGTGGAGCTACGGCGGCAGCAAGAGCACGTCGCACCAATGCGAGCAGAGATGCATCGCATGAGGCTCGCAGAGACGCACTGGCACGCAGCGACTCAATTGACGACTAACGTCATAGGCGACTAACGCCGGTACTGCTTTTGAAAACAAACACCAAAACAAAAACAAGGCAAAGCAATTACAATCGAATTTATCTTTTTTTTCGATTCTTTTTCCTTCTTAATATGGCACAAATATGTTAACATAGTAGGTGTAGATAATTTGTAAAGTCATAACCTTTCTAACGCTCGGTCTAACCAGACCATTCACTCCTTCTATGTGAGTGATATTCGTAAAGAATTCAGCGATATGTTATGAGCACCACTATCAATAGGTACACAAAGTCAAAGTTAAATAATAAAATAAAAGGTAGTTCAACAAAGTAATGTCAATAAACTAAACAAAGGTTTAATTGACATCTTTATCCCACTTAATTTAGGTAACAGGAGTGGGATAGTAATAACTTGTACCCATACAAGTTACTACCTCTTCATGTCAGAGACAAAGAGGCGTGGTGGGCGTTAAACGAGCAGAACACCGGACCATGTCCTGGCCTTTGGTTCAGATTTATCCATTGACGAGTGCTCATTGTCTCGAGAGGGCCGACTGACTGACTGCCCAGCTCATGTATTGATTGATATTAATATGACAGGTGGAACCTAAGCTAAAGATGAAAGTAATTAAGATCGGAGTTTGTTCCGATCCCACTTCTGAAATTAGGAATCAGTTTAGAAATTTAATAAATAAAAACAATACAAAAGTACTTATCACTATCGTTACCGCTCGTACATCCTGACATATTCCTCACATATGTCAGGAAGTGATAAATAACAAATAACAAGAGGGTAGTCGTATCGAACATATATCAGATGTGGACGGTAGTTGCAACTAATATTATTTACGGCTTTTAACTGATGAAAACCATGGAAGGAGCAGTGCCTGGGACTTGCGACCACAGGTGTAGGCTTCAGGGTACCCTTTCCGATATATCAACACTCGCCTTCACTGCTCCAGCCCAGTGCAATTACAAATAGGTGTTAACCACATTCATAATTACAATAATAATTGATTAACTAAATAATCAATTATCCGAGTAGTCGAGGTTAGTCAGTGGCAGAGCACGAGTAGTGCTCCGAGCCACACCAGAGCCAAGACTGAATGTACAACGCCCGTGCAACCTTTTATATCATCGTTCACAAATAAGTTGCAGGGTAGACTAATAATAATTGATGACGCTATCGCGTCATAGTGGCGTGATGGGTAGATGTCGTATAGGATACTACTAGGATCTATACGTAACCAACATAATATTCCTAACATTAAATAACACTCCTAACTATATATATATTTTATTTCATTATATTGTTTTTGGAGCTAAAATGTCTTGATTATAATGGCAGCATTTTATATTAAATTTATATGTATATGATTAGTTAAGACATTTTAGTTAATATACAACGAAATATTGAATGGCAGTAAAATATATTTTTAGAATTTATTATTATTGTATTGACAGAAATGTATGTTATATTGTTTTATTGTTAAATTGTTTTTATTTGACCTGAACCCTCGACTCTTTGTGTAAATTTATATTATTCAAAAATTTTATTTCGCCATAAAAATATACTTACATAAAAATATAATAAAAAAAAATACTAATGATCATTAATTAAAAAGGTTGTTGTTGTGTTTCTTTGTTTCGGGTCTTACTGCTTATTTAAAAATAATATATTATATTAAGAAACAGCCACTGTTTAGGGATCAATCGTATCATCGTTAACAAAAAAAAACATTTGAAATATTAATGAATTGTTAAATAAATAATTGAATCAAGCTTTTAATGTAATTTAAACCCTTTTATTTCTTTAAAAAATAAATTTAGGGTATTGTACTGTTAAGAGCACAATATTTCACACTTACTTGATTAGTTTACCTTAAATATAATTGAGAAATATATTTTAAATGAAACTATTTTAACCGGATCAATCGCGTATACTTAAAATTACACATTTTTGGAAACCCGACATTTCGAGCTCTAGCTCTAGCTTTTTTTTTTGTATAATACTAAATATATTCAATTTATATCTGGTTAAAAAGTTTAAAAAAGTATTACTTTTCTTAGGCCGTGTTTATTATAAATACGAACCATGGATTAATACCATTAAGAATAATAAAAAACAAGATGTATCACTAAATTGGTAATGTTAAATAAAAAAAACATTAAATATATTCGGTCAAAACGTTTAATTCATTCAATAAAATAATTTACAAACATTCAGTCACATGTAAAAGAAACAGTTGAATGAATGAAGTAAAGAACAGAAACATTCAGAACATGTGTTGCCACTATGTACACAAGACATGTGCCAAAGTTTAAAAAAAAGAAAAAAAAACAATCTTCCTTACAATCTTAACAACAATTGTGCTTAGCATTAAGTACTTTATAACATTGAAAATTTAGAAAACAATAATTCCTTTTCAAAAGAAATAAAAACAATTAATTAATCCAATAAAATAAATCAAAACATCTTAGTTATTGTGAAAATTTATGTAAATTTGTATAAATCATTTAAAATCAATGAAAAAAAGCTCATCAAAATTGTCTATTTAACATCTAATGCTTACTATTCTAAATAATACAGATAAATAACAAATCGTACGGTAAACAACTGATGATCACAATGTGTTGCCATAAACAAACATAAATTATGCCTTTTGTCCAGATTTAATAGCCCAGAATTGTTTGATAGAGTTTCCAATACCAATATCGTGGGTGATGATGTAGAAAAGTCCTCCGAGGGTGGCAATAGAGATGAGGTAGACAAGGCCTATGGCCATTTTAGGTATGATTGGCCCAAAAACGCCGGCGCGAACATAATCTACTGCAATAGCTTCTAGACCCCTTTAAAAGAAATACTTTTATTACTAAAACACTATCATCTAGACACAATCGTGGCACTGTGGGATAGCATCTGACTGTATATATGACAGTAATGAATACAATTCCCAATGCGGGAGAATGTATTATTTTTTTCTCTTCTCTTATAAAAAAATGTGATATTGAGCTTAGGACAAATAGAAAGGTGTGTTATACAGGATGGAAGAGGCAGCGCTTCTTTTACGGAAACAGTATATAGGATAATATATTTCACACCCAAACCTAAAGAAATTAATCAAGATAACTCAACAGTTTAGATATAGGATTTTTTTTCATTTCATGATGTTTAACCTGTATTTCGTGTGACGCAGTTACTGTTCGTATAACGTAAACAAATACTACTACAACAATACTGCTAAAGGTTAATCAATTTTGAACTTTGCCGCCAAGGGGCCGTTCAAGTATTACGTAAGCAGTTTTTTTGCAATTATTGACCCCCCCTCGCCTATGTCATCAAAAATAAGCAATCCTCTTACAAATATTTCATTGAAAACGTCAAAAATAAGCAAACCCAAGACCCCCCCCCCCCCCCTACAGTGCTTACGTAATACTTGAACGGCCCCCAATACCTACAACTCGATTTCGGAATAAGGCGTATGCGGCGGTTTCCCTTTGATAGATTTATGTGTGCGTGCGTCGTTCTTGATAAATGGTGTTTTATATTACAACAATAATTTTATTATTTATTTTGTTTGAAAAAAACACTCTTTTATTTTTGGGAAAACAAAATAATAAATGAATGTATTCTTTTATGAAGTAGTTAAAACTATGGTTTCTTTTAAAATAGTGCTGACACTTCCATTCCTATATATAATATCCTGTATATAATACAATATTATTTAAAATTTGATGCCATACGTCATAAGCTGATGATTAATGACAAACTTTATAATATTACAAAACATTTCTTATATTTGTATAGTTTTAAATAGACAGCAGAAGTCTAAATAAATTTAAAATTAATATATTAAATTTCTTTTATAGTAGGCTTAAATTCAACTTACAAAAATGTTTATTTTCAACATATTTTTGATTAAATACGAGAAAAGAAAACATAATATTAGGTTTACCTAATATAGTTATATAAATAATTAAAAATATACATAAAAGAACATTAATGAAAAAGACGCTAGTCAACAAGTGCAACTGTGAATGCCACAATTTGTGGGTTTAATTCTCATTTGAGCAAGTTAAATATTTTCATTTTCTCAATCTGGTAACTGTGCCACTGTGATCTGTCACTCAACAGGCATTGCCTCCAGAATTTGTCTTAAAGGGGAAAGGAGTATCTTAACACTAGGTTATCAAGTCCCTTCTGCCTATTCTGCTTTATACGGAATACAGTTTGCGCATAAAGCTAAAAAAGCTAAAAAAATACAAGAAAGTACAGTAATTGAACTCTAAATGTAATGTTTGATAATTTGTATAAGGCTACTATAGTATTACAAGAAACTGGTCCCTTTCAGAAACACCATACCTCATCATAGTGGGACAGTATTTGAACAGTATAGTAGTAGGTTTGATCCCTACTCAGGAGAGTTAACTTTTCATTTTCACACTCTGGCTAAGCCAAAGCTCACAATATTGAGTTCCACCTCTTAACTAGGTTCTCTCAAAATAAACAAAATCACTTATTATTTCAAACTTACCAAAAACTATGGGCAACTACTAAAATAGCCAAGGCAGAGTCGAACACCTTGTTGGGTGCAATTAACGCTAAAGGTATGATAGGCACTAAGAGTGCACTGGTTATCTTCTCCACCACCCATAATTTAGAGTGGTCATGGACCTTTTCACCAGCTAACCTTACAGCTGAAGTGCGGAATGAACAAACCTGTAATTATTAGAAAACATTTTAACACAAAAAAGAATTAATCATTCTACTAAGCTTTATGGATAAGTTCTTAAACTAATGTGATATATAGCTAATTATTTTGAGTGTTATGGTGTGATTTTTTTTTTATTTATACATGGCCACTCTCTGGGTATATCCAATAAAAATAACAATAATGAAAATAAACAACTAGGAAAGAAAAAGAAATACAAAAAATATATGCATTGCTAAGAGAAGAAGTCTCTTTTCTTTTTGCAACACATATCCTTTTTTTTTTCTTAAACCCCATATATACTAGTAGATAGAGGAAACCTGTGAAAAAAAAAGTGTTAAGACACTATGTCCCCCATTTTCTACCAAATTCTTGAGGCATTGCCTTGGTCAACACCACACTTTGCCTTGGTGTCAAAGCAAGACAATGAAAGTATTAACCATTTAGAATGGTCTTGTTTCAAAATCACATGCTTATACCACTGGGCTTGAAGGGAAAAGTTTCATAGTGATTAATGGTAAAAACTATTAATAAATTGCATTCTTCTGCACTCTTTCTTCATTTGTATTTTATTTTACATTTAACAATATGACAAATTATTATTATTATATTTTTAAAGCACACATAAAAAAATATTAAAATACAGATGAAAAGATATGTTTACAACAGCAGGCTTATTTCTAAAAGAAATTAATTCCAGCCAACCTATGGAAGTGGATGAGTGCCAAACAGCAGAATAAGATAGAAAGAAAAATACCATACCATTATTAGTACAAAATCTGATTATAAACATACATTTTTACAAGAAAAAATTGTAATACTTACTGGATTTAATATTGGTGTAGCCTCAGTTTTACATATTGTTTGTGTAAGTGCATTACCATTACTTAAAGTACGTTGAGCTATAATTGGCTTTAAGGCAGGTTGTGTTCCCAATTTGGTCATCTGCTGAGATAGCAGTCGACTTGCGACAGCTGGAAAAAAATAACGACAAATTTAATTTATAAATATATTATTTAAGAATGTAAATGAAAAAATATTTATTTATAAATTACAATTTCCATTACTGTATGATGAACAAATGTTTGTTTTTTTTATTCCTAACCTTCACTTTCTTTACTATGTATATTTAAAATAGTTTTCATAATTATATTTTGTGGCAGTTAAAAAGCCATTAACAAATATTTAAGGCATTACTATCTAGAAGGTTTTACTTGGGCGATTATAAGTTATAACCGATTACCGTAACAACAACAGGGATTATGTAATTTTTTTAAGGTCTTATATATAAAGAAATAATTTACCTGGTGTGCGTAAGAACATAGAGAAAGCCATGTTAAGAAAAAAATTCAAAGTTTTACACTTAATTAAATAGGATAAATTAATGAAAAGCTGCAAACACACACCACTATATGACTTTATTTCGAAATGTAATAAAAACACGACCTGTCACAATTTGACAGCACAGACAATACAGATTATACATAATCATGACATAAATTTATATAAGACCACCTACTCTCTGAAACTCGCTGTAACATTTTATAATCTGAAATAAACTTTTATTTAACTAATATACCGTAATAGATTAATTAATTTAAACACTTATTACGTTTATTTTATAACAATTTTTATTTAAAAATATTATTACGATATTATTTCTGTAACTGGTTCAGATAAAATAATTTTTATTTTCTTATCTATGCTAATAAGAGCAATGACAATTCATTTTGGTTGATGTGAATTGTAATTGTATTTTTAAAGTTTTCTTGATTGTGTTATTATTTAAGTATATTTAACAGACATATTCGCAAATACAAATTAAAATGGCCACAACACTTGAAGATAAATCTATCTGGGAAGATGGAGAAGAAGCGCTTAGCGAAGAAGTTCTGCGAATGCCAACAGATGAGATTATCAGCCGGACTCGCCTTCTTGACAATGAAATTAAAATAATGAAGAGCGAGGTGATGAGAATTTCGCATGAGCTTCAAGCACAAAATGACAAAATAAAAGAAAACACAGAAAAAATTAAAGTTAACAAGACTCTGCCATACCTTGTATCAAACGTTATTGAACTGCTGGATGTGGATCCCCAAGAAGAGGAAGAAGATGGTGCTGTCGTTGATTTAGATTCTCAAAGAAAGGGAAAATGCGCTGTCATCAAAACTTCCACCCGCCAAACATATTTCTTACCAGTCATTGGCTTAGTCGATGCTGAAAAATTAAAGCCTGGGGACTTAGTTGGTGTCAATAAAGATTCGTATTTAATTTTGGAGACATTACCTGCTGAGTACGACGCAAGAGTTAAAGCTATGGAAGTAGATGAAAGACCAACAGAACAGTATTCTGATATTGGTGGATTGGATAAACAAATTCAAGTAAGTTTCTGATATAAAAATCTTCTAAACAACAAAGAATAGTCTAAAACCTCAAAAAAAATGCAGTTAATATTTACAGTATATATATATGTTCTTTTGTTTAATAAACAAATTTCTTTCTCCAGGAATTAATTGAAGCAGTAGTACTCCCAATGACACACAAAGAAAAATTTGTGAACCTTGGCATACACCCTCCCAAAGGTGTCCTGCTTTATGGTCCTCCTGGAACGGGAAAAACATTGCTGGCTAGAGCCTGTGCTGCACAAACAAAGTCCACATTCTTGAAATTGGCTGGACCTCAACTTGTTCAAATGTTCATTGGTAAGAATAAAACAAATAAAAACATTAATTTTTCTTGGGTAATCAAAGAGTATGTATCTATTGTTAGTACAGTATTTTCTGAGGAGAATGAATTCTCTTTTCCTCGAAACTTGGATATATTTGTTGGGAGTATGTGCACAGAAAGTTTTAGGCTTTAGAAAATAACAAAAAGCTGCCCTACTGTTCTACTATTGGCTCTCTATCTCTATTAGTAGAGTGTGAAAATGAAAATAATTCATTTGTTTCAGTAAAAATCAAACTAAACATCAAGAAATTGAACTAAACCATTATATTTTACAGCCAGACAGTGTTTCACTGCACCATGATGGCCTTAAAATGAATTTTGTTATTTACAATACCTTGTAAAATATGAAATATATTTAAAATAAGTTTATATTGTTTTTTATAGGTGATGGTGCCAAGCTTGTCCGTGATGCTTTTGCTCTAGCTAAGGAAAAAGCACCAGCAATCATTTTCATTGATGAATTAGATGCTATTGGTACAAAGCGTTTCGACTCAGAGAAAGCTGGTGACCGTGAAGTGCAGAGAACTATGTTGGAACTGTTAAATCAGTTAGATGGATTCAGTTCTACAGCTGATATTAAGGTCTGACATTCAAAAAAAAATAAAGATTATAAAGGTCTACATAACAGTAAAAGTGCAAAACATATATTTTATATCTTGAAATAAATTACACTA
This sequence comes from Heliconius himera, assembly GCA_021202915.1. Lineage (NCBI taxonomy): Eukaryota > Metazoa > Arthropoda > Insecta > Lepidoptera > Nymphalidae > Heliconius > Heliconius himera. The sequence goes on from JAJHJA010001256.1 coordinate 92,986, forward strand.
ACATTAATATAATTAGCTAACAATCATCAGCAGCACAGCATCTTAATATAAAAAGGTGACAGTTGTGGGTTTGATTCCTACTTAGGATATGGTATGGTTCTTTGATTATGGCGTTACTGTGCCAGTCAAGCACATATCACTTTGCCAATGTCACATTGTGTGGAGAAAACAAGAAGGAGAATCTGGGATAACAAATTATTTTTATTTCCTTACTCTCAATATGTAATGTCTTGAAAATTGGGTGATGTGTCACCAATACAGTGTTATATTAGATTCATACCATGCTGTATGCAGAAAAATGAGTGTAGCTTTTTTTAATTAATATTTTTTTGTTTAGGTAATTGCAGCGACCAACAGAGTTGATATTCTGGATCCTGCTCTACTGAGATCAGGTCGTCTTGACAGGAAGATTGAGTTCCCACATCCTAATGAAGAGGCTAGAGCTAGAATTATGCAAATTCACTCAAGGTATAGTAGATATTTTTTAACACAAAAATGTACTCTTATTTTTCTGTTGTTAGCTTGATGTTAACATGCCAGAGTTTCCATGTAGCTCAGCAAGAGTGTATAATGGCTTTTGCCTAGAGTGATTGGAATGTTTCCAAGCAGATTAGAGTTCTGCTTCAAAATTCAAATATTTGTTTTATTTTTTTTTGATATATTTTCATTATTTAAAAAAAAATGTTAAGAGTAATATATATTTTTATATACAGCCTAACTTTTTAATACAACAATATAAAAAAATTGTTAAATCTAACTTTTATTTTACTATAAGCACATTTACTTTAATTCACTTGGCATAGTCACAGACTTGTGACCGAAGTAGTAACAGTTTCGACTAACTACAGGCTTATTGCTATCACCTCCCTGCTTTCAAAAGTAATTGAGAGCATATAAATATCTTGGTTTATTACTGATTGATCAATGACCGTCAAAATGGCTTCTGCCATGGTCGCTCGACTGGTGATCTTTTGGTTTACCTAAACTACTGCTGGACTGCGGCTTTTGAAAGCAAGAGACAGGACCTGGCAGTTGGTCTGGATATGAAAAAGGCCTTTGGTCAAGTGTGGTACTCGGTGCCCTTATCTAGTCATTCATTGCTATGCAGACGATAGCACAGTGGAAACCGTATATTCCAAGTTTGCAGGTCTTTCTCGGAAAAATGTTGACCAGTGCCGAAATAAACTTGTCTTCAGTTGAGGAATCCCTTGTGAATGTCTCCTCATGGGGTGAAATCGACTTGGTTCAATTCAACCCCTTGAAGATACAAGTTTGCGCGTTAACCATAAAAAATACCTCATTAGGCAAACTGCCAGTCTTTAAAAATCTCCCCTCATAGTCGCGCCCATTACCAGTATATTGATCCTTAATGTTTCAATGACTGCCAGTATCGCCATCATCTGGAAAGAAAGGCCAAGTTGGTCTCGAAGAAACTTGGGGTCATCAACAAAGCGAGATGGTACCTCACGCCAAAACGCCGCCTGGCCCTGGTTCGGCCTCATATGGAGTACTACTCTCATCTCTGAGCTGGTGCACCCCAGTATCAGTTTGAACCATATGATCGCATACAACGTAGAGCCGTTCGTATCATTGGGAACCCTAATCATCAATGTTCTGAAAGCCTTAACGCTTTGGCTTCTTCTCACCATCGCATTTATCATAGGGATAACTGTTTGATCTGTTACCTGCCGCCGAATTTTCTAAACCCACAGTACGTAACAAGTTAAAATACGTTTCATAGGAACTCTTTCGCGCCACGCAACTGTGGAATGGCCTACCTGCGGCATTGTGTTTCAGGTCGAAATCTTGAAAAAGTTGATCATTTACCATCAGGTGACACGTACGCTCGTTGGCCTTGTCTTTTCCATTAAGAAAAAAATTACAATGATTAAATTTTGATTCATGTATTCAAATATTTCTTTACAGAAAAATGAATGTATCACCCGATGTAAACTTTGAAGAGCTTTCCCGTTCCACTGACGATTTCAATGGAGCTCAATGCAAGGCGGTTTGCGTTGAAGCTGGTATGATAGCTCTGCGTAGATCCGCCACTGCTGTCACCCATGAGGACTTCATGGACGCCATACTGGAAGTGCAGGCCAAGAAGAAGGCCAATCTCAGCTACTATGCTTAGTTTAACCTGCTTTATGTATAAGTTTTTAATAAATATATAGTTTAAAAATGATTTATTTTATTTTTCTTTTTTTTACTTTATGCTGTATGAGGCTGCCTGCATATAACTTTATAGGCATGAAGAAATGAAAATATAAATGTAAATAAATATTTAATTTCCTCGACTAGGGATCGAACCTATAATCAGTCGCGTTTACAGGCACAATTACCTGTACCTCTGCGCCACAACTGACTTCTGGATATTTTTTTTTATTTAAAAAAAATTGTAATCAATGATTAGATAAAAAATATTTATCTTTATAGTTATGGAATCACATCTGTAGTCCAAAGAGATGGTAGAAGATAAAAATATATTCTTGTCAATTTCGTTCTCTTTTCTCTAATACAATGTGAGCATTAGTCCTAGTTAGGGGACGGCAAAGTGCAAACTCCGTCTTTTACTGTAGAATACTGTAGAAGATTTCCATTATTGAGTTTGACATGACAAGACAAGTAAAAAAGAAAGACATTAAGCAAAAAAAATGGTCCACAAATTTGACTCTAGATCAACCGGACTTGAAAACCGATAATATGACGGAAATTAAGGCTTATTTTTTTACACGGATTATTAATGGACAAATAGGATATATCCATGTATTTTCTAATATGAAAATCTGTTCTTTCTAATATAAAAGTTGAACGCATCCATAACGTAAAAAGTGTTGACGGCTGACGCGCGTGTGCTAAATTTGAAACATAAAAATATGGATCTATCAAAATTCTAGTTTTATTTATTTAAAATAAACACAAAATAATAAAAATTAAATTACAAATAGAAATGTGAAATTATTTGTGTCATTTACAACATCGTCAGCAGAACATCGACGAAGTAAATTGGCGTTCTAAACGTAAGTAACCTATTTGTTAATATTCGCCGAGTGACAGTATTATAAATTGTTAAATATCTAAAATACCGCATAACGTTATTGATTTTTGTATGTTTTACAGTATGCGGTCTTCAATAATTGCTTGATGCTGTGTTTTTTGCTTTCGATATGTTTGTTGTTTACTAAGAAATACTATTTGATTGTAGTTCGAAATTGGCTGGTAAAATTTTTTTTAAACAATATTTTGTGTACATATTTTTATTTACTGATCGTTTATTTGTGGCCAAAAATATTAAGAAATTGTGAAGCTATTTAGTAAAGTTAAGTTTATTGTTGAATATTATAAAATCTTACTTTTATCTGTAATTTTGTCCTATTTGCCTCCCATTAAAGTCGATCATGGAACAGGAAGAGGAATTCGAGCCTCAATATAAGCCTTCCGTCGATTTACCCAAAATACACAAAAAATGCAACCACAACCGTCCACACACCAGGTTACAAATGAAAAACTATTTATTCATATGTATTTATATATAATGAAGATAAAATCCAAGATGTAAACAAGTTTCCGCCACTAATAGTAAAACTAAATATAATATAATGCATAATATAGTCGACCCAACAGGTACTCAAGTGTAGTATGTACTGAAAACATTAAATACAATGTATTAGCTAGGTTTGGATTTTATGCTTCAATATGCTTATATTCAACTTTATACACTTCACTTTAATGATTTTCACGTTTCAATACGCTTGAATATCCATTGAGCTAAGTTTTTAGCATATACATTAAATTCATGTAAACTACTCTCATATCTTCAACTACATAAAAGAAATAATTAGCATTATCATTCCCATGCATGTATGAAATATAAATGGATTTTTTTCCTTTTTCCAATCTTTTAATTTATTTTTATTTTCTTAAATTCATCTTTATTAGTTTTGATGTGGGTTATTCTATTAAAGAATTCAAATAGGAAACCTTATTTATTGTCATTTGAAAAAAATAAACATCATTGATTGAGAAATCTAGCTGTAATCGCCATAGTTGTAAGTTGCCTCTCCGTTCAGAGTAATTAATGTTTTTTAATATATTTTTTGCCTATTTGATGTTTTGAAGTTTGGGGCGGGAAAGGTGTATTAGTAGTGCTAGGATACCTCTGTCAACCATATGGAAAAAAGTGAAGTTTTATTACTCATATTTTGTATAATAAGAAGAAAACTCTCTGTAATTGTTTTATCGTGTGACCTGACCCAATATTGCACTCTATTGTTTACAGCATTAAAATCTTTCTTGTAAATAGCAGGGTAGCCAAAGAGAACTTTGTGTTAAGACACTATTCTCCCTACTATCCGCCTAATTTTTGAGTTATTGCATGTTGGGTGGCGAATGCACACCCTCACATGACAACATGTGAGAATGAGTGATGAGAAAATAAAAATAAATTATTCCCCTGCGAGGGAATCGAACTCACTATCGCCGCGTTTACAGTCAATTACAGTTTTGTTTTCTGTCTCATACCTTATGTTTCATATCAATTGTAACAACATTGTATAATTGGCTTAAGCAAGACTGGGTGTTATCATGTAAGACTACAAAGCTTATTATAAGCCAGCATGCACTATTAATTTAATCAACATAATATATTGACGGTAAAATGCCGTAGTTGCGATGTCTCTGCAGTATACATATTTGTTTTTTTTTTTTATAATTTTATTTTCGTATTTAAGTAGGAAAAAAGTGGAGTGAAATATCAGAATTATATATACGCTGCATCGACGTTGCGGGGGATAACTGTAGATAAAAATATCATAGCTTGTAAAAACAAGAGTGAGTGCTAAGAGAGGCAGCAAGCAGTGGTGCGGGAGACCACGGTTGACCTACGTGAGCACAGTATCGATGATATGCAGGAGGGTCACCTAAAAAGTAAAACGAGGAGGCATGAGGGCCTGTATGAAATATTTGATGACGAGAAATAGCCGAAAGAGATGTGCAGAGGCCGTATCTTTTGACACTCCGTTCTCTTTGGCTATCCCGATAGATATGAATTGTGAAACTAAAAAGAAAAACTATTGTAGACCTAAATATATAGACTTCTACTAATATGTTACATTTATAATGTAACCAATAAAAGTGTTTACAGTATATTTTTTATGGAATTTTAAGAAGAACTTTGAACAATTGACAAAAGTGTTTAAAATGGTTAATTAATTCACTGGAAGCGACCCACGCGTTATTTTTAACTGTCTCGCCGTCAACACGGAGATGTAATTTTAGTTCGTCACCATATGTTGCGGAATGTCTCGCGTCGAAGACATTTTTATGGTCGTGCGCTGTTCAACCAAAATATTTACCTTTTTTTTATCCCTAATACATAATTATTGTGCAAGTAAGCGAATTGTCTGGTTTGAGGATTTTATTTGGAGCTTTTCTGTTGATATCCCAAATTATCCGCAATTTTTATATCCGGTTCCGAATATTAGCCAGACCTGTCAATAAAATAAAATAAATCAGCTTCACGCTGTATTCCGCACACAGCAGGATAGGCAGGGGGAACCTAGTATTAAGACACTCCATTCCCCACTTTCCGCTGAGTTCTGGAGGCATTGCGTGTTTAGTGGCGGAGCTCAACGTCGCGCTTTGCCTTAACACCAGAGCGAAGAAATGGAAATATAAATTTAAGTAAATATTTCATCTCCTCGAGTGGGGATCAAACCCACAACCAGTCGGTTTTACAGTCACACTTTCCTTTGGTCTCACAACTTGATAATTTCAATAAAAAATATTCGACCACCACTTCTTCACTACTACCAAACTGTTCATTTTCGCTATTGGTTATCCCTTATAAGTAATCTTAGATTAACATGATTATAAGATATAAATGCACATTGGCGTTTCAGCTATTTCCTTCCTGATAAAGAGATAACGTAACTACTTTCTTGGACTAATTGGAGCTTAACATGGCATAAGATTGCAATTTATTACCAGTTATCTATATATATAAAAGGACTTGTGCTGACTGACTGAGGTAAGACGCACGCAGAGCCGTAACCGCTGATGGTAGAAACGTGAAATTTGGGCAGAAGTTTATTTTCATATTCTGGACATCCACTAAGAAGGGAATTTGAAAAATTTTAACCCTTAATGGATGAAATAGGGGTTGAAAGTTTGTATGGATTTTTTTTTTATTTTTTATGAAAAAATTAATTCAGACTGTTAAAATATTTTATTGAGCACGTGTTTCGTGGTTTTTTTAGAATTCACTCCTAATAAGCGGGCGAAGCCGCGCGCGCCCTCTAGTCGTATTATATGACTTAATTTACAAGTATTCTTATAAATAAAAAAATCAGCTTCACGCTGTATCCCGCAAGCAGGGTAGGCAGAGGGAACCTAGTGTAAGACACTCCGTTCCCGACTTTCTGCCGAATTCTTCTGGATCGAACCCACTACCAGTCACACTTTGTGCTGCTACGCCACGACTGGCCTCCTAAGTATTCTCATTATGGCACTATTTGACATTCTAAATATAAAATGTGCACGTACGATTCGAAGTTGATAGAGGCAGCGAGAACCTCGGAACCTAGTGTTAAGACTAGGTTCCCAGATTCTCCCTGCGTCCTCTGTTCCCATTAAAACACTTCCGTTCTCCACTTTCTGCAGATTTGCGTGTTGGGTGGCGGAACTCAACGCCGCGCTTACCCTTGTTACCGCGGTAGGTAGCGAGGAAATAAAATATTTAAAAAATAATACCCCCGAGGGAATTAAACTGCCGACGATAATCGACGTCTTCAATAACACGTTTAAATTATTTTCATTTCCTTGTCCTGACATTCAAAGCGCGGCTTTAAGTTACGCCAAATAAAACGCAATATCTCGAAAATTGGGCGGTAAAGTGCGGAACGGAGGATGTTAATTCTTAACACTGGGTTCTCTGTCATGCGGCTAAAAGCGTGAAGCCGAAACATAAGCTAATAAGATTATTTATATGAACCTATTTGTATCTTACAAATTGTACTTCTTTCTTCACTTTTTTCCATAACCATATATTTTATAAAAGCCAGTCGTGACGCAGCGCCACAAGCGTGTGGCTTTAAACGTTAAGAGGTTGTGGGTTCCATTCCCACTCGAGGAAATGAAATAATATTTAACATCTTCATTTTCTCGCTCTGGTAACGAGGCAAAGTTGAGTTCCGTCACTCAACACACAATGCCTCCAGAATTTGGCGTGTCTGTCGGTACAGAGTGTCTTAACACTAAGTTCCCAGTTACCCTCTACCTATCCTGCTATTTGCGAGAAACGTGAAGCTAAACAAACATATTTATATTAGGCAACACTGTCACTATATAGAAAAGTTATAAACCTGAGTGACTTTCGAACTTACGACCATTATTCAAAATTAGTAGTTGCGAATAGAAAATTACATTAACAATAGATACATTGTTTAAAAATCAAACTGAACAATTTTAGAGTATGTACTTTAATTCAGCAGAAAGTGGGGAACAGAGTGTCTTAACACTAGATTCCCTCTGCCTACCCTGCTGTGTGCGGTATACAGCGTGAAGCTGATTTTTTTTACTTTAATTCAGTCTGGAACGAAACCTGCACCATCCGTTGCTAATTAAAATATACCTATAATTACTACTACAAACGCGTAGTAAACACATTTTAATTCGCTAAAAGCTAATAAGCTGATTGTGAGATCACCGAAGACTTTGTTTATGGAAGTAGTTTATAATGTTGGTACTCACATAGTATATCATTGACTTTGAACGATAAGGTTACAAAAGAGATTAACGCGTTCTTTTAATATGAGACTAGGTTTTACTTAGGGGTTTGCCTGTCTAGTTTTTTTTTTGTTATTTTAAGCTTCACGCTTTATCCCGTACAAAAGTAATTAAAACAATTTCTTGGAGTAACAATGACTACAGTACGAGGTATAGTCTTTCTGGATAAATGGACTATCTAGGACAAAAGTAAATTATTCGTTCCGGCCCTGTAGTTTTTGAGATTTGCGCGTGTAATAAAAAATCTTTTCAAGTTTTATAACTAAGATTGAGTTACTTTTTTTCTTTCCTTTTTTCATATGATATATTGTAGTAAAATGAGTGCAAGTTTTGCTTTTGCTTTATGGGCTTATCTTCACACATTATCATATAAGCAAATCTACGTATTGAAAGTTGAGCTCTTCGTGGAGTAAAGCATCTGGCTGTACACAGGATGACTTTGGATTCCCACTCGAGGAAATGGATTAATTTAATTCTCCCATTCTAAAAGACAATTCTGCTATCCCACGCTGTGTAAAGAAAAATATTTCGGAAAACTTATAGTAGCAGTGGGACTCGAACCGGCACTCCATGTATATAATCAAGGTCTCCTTTAACAGCGTTCGATTGAACCTGCTACCTAAGTACTCTAATTCCTTAAACAATTAGTAATTTCGACCACCAACGGTATATCACCATATGGTACTTTTAATACATAATCAAGGCATGGTTGGTGTAGCTCAGTCACCTGCCGGCGTCCGCGCGTGACGGACCGACCGACAGACTGCTCTGTTACACGAACTACAGTGAAACTTTGTTACGTGCCCTATATAGTTTATAGTGCATAGGAAAAGTGAAAATGGGAAAAGTTTTTGCGTAAGATTTTCTTTTTTTTTTGTCTTGTTTTGTTTTAAAAAATGTTTTTTTTTAAACGGTTTTTTTGGGGATTTTTTTTTATTGATCGTGCGTTTTAAATCTTGAGTTTTCTATTTGAGGAAAATTAATGCTCGTGATACAATATTACTGTTTTAATTGATAATAATTTGTGGTGATTTTAAGTGGGTTACAACTTTATATATATTTTTAATTTTTCTTGACCCTGATGAGTTTACTATGGTTGGCGCATTATAAATTTAATGTTTTAATATGTAGCTTGTTTATTGCGATCATTGACTTTAAATTTTATTATTTTTTTCATATTTTTTTTCGTCTTGTATTCCAAGATCTGGTGGTAGTTTGTGGGAAACCGCACTTATATGTACTTAGATGTCTTAATAACAATTGTTTAAAGAATTTGCTATAAATGTATAAATAATGATTACAGTTTTATTTATAATAATTGATTACTAACGTATCTTAAATTCTAAGTGAGTATACAATTTAAACTTATATACTTGTACTATAATTTTTATTAGTACAATAATAAACGTGAGAATTTGCGACTTCCCATGAAAAGTACCCTTTCCGTAAGCTTAATTTCCAATAGACACATTTAAAGTTCGGCGTTTTGTTCCGCCATACACAGCACACAATGTCGAGTAGGGAACGGAGTGTCTTAACACTATGTTCCTTTTGCTTACCCTACGGCATGAAGCCGAAAACAAAATATTTTTTACAATATGTATAAGAATTAAACGTAACGGGATTTACACTTACGACTTTTGGAAACTACCCAATCTGCTGTGGTCACTAATCCACAACCAACTCATGTAACGTTTCCCAGAGGCGTGTATTCAAATCTCACTACTTTCTTCACTTAAGTTTGGAATTATACTTTAAACTAGCAAAATTGACAACATTCATAAGAAGAACCAGCGCGATGAAAAAGGCTTTCAACAGAAGTCAACGTTTCAACTGCAGTCAAATGAATTCATTAAATCAGGAGCTACGGTGTCACAGACAGACACACAGTCGTCGGAGCTTAAAAAATGTAGAAAATATCCAAATTTATAGTACAATTTGTGGAAAATACGTTCAACCCTCCCGGTTGCTATAGGTTGCCAACCCTTTATTCTAATCTGTTTATGTGATCGCAGCATGAATTCGCTTTACATACATGTATTCAAAACTGGCGGTATAGTCGCGGACGACTTGGAAAGTCAAGAAATAAATGCAGTTTTTGTACTTTCACTTGTAATGGAGTTTGTCAAGTTATCTTTCTGGTCCGGTTCTGTAAAGTTTATTTTTTTTAAATAATAATTAGATAGCGATTGCTTTCTCGATGTACCGTGGCACATGTTTTTGTCTGATTAACTTAATTTAGGAGGTGAATTTAGTTTTTTGCGGCGTTGAGTTCTGCCACTCAACACGCAATTCTACCAGAATTCGGTAGAAAGTGGGGACGGACTGTCTTAACACTAGGCTACCTCTGCCTTCCCTGCTGTGTGCGGGATACAGCGTGAAGCTGATTAATTTTATTTTTTTCTATGCCTAAATAGAATTTAATAATAGGTTGATTTATTTTGAATACTTTAGGACCATTTGTATTCTTAATATATTTTTTATGTTATGGTAGCTTTCGGTAAGATCGACACTAATATATGATAAATAGAAATGGGAAGTGGGAGTGGCTCTACTAGTCCTTACTTACCCCAGAATAGCCTTGTGCCCATGTCAGAAATCCTACTAATAAAAAAATTGCACGAACATCTGTTAAACAACAAACGAACACCTGTAAAAAGCTAAAGTCCAGGTCTGACGTTATGGGGGCATCATGTCAGACATTTCCTAGCTTATATTAAAAGATAGGATCAGGAAAATGAATGGGTAGATAAATTAAGTAATCATTTTTACGCGAGGTTTATGGGTTGAACATAACAAACATATGGGTTAACATAAGATTTCTCCATTTACGCTTTTTCCTTGTATCTTGGATTTTTAACCCAGTTAAGAAATTTAATAACAAATATTTTTATATAATATGATCTTTGACTTTTGCAAGTTGTTCACTTTTTAATGAAACTTCTAAACTGGATCAATTGCGTACATTTAGTGTTATTCATGTCTGGAAACCCGACATTTCCGAACACTTCGCATTTGCAGTAGTCAATGGTAATAGATCACAGATACATGGGTAGGATGTCGGGTTTTCAAAAAATGTACCTATATTACTCAAATATACGTCAATAATCCGATTGAAACCAGGCATGGCGCAGACGCACCAGTGCGTGGCACCACGCGAATTTCGAGGAAAGGAAATATTTATTTAAATTTACATTTTCATATTTTCGCTCTGGTATCGATGCAAAGCGCGGCGTTGAGTTCCGCCACTCAACACACAATACTTTCAAAATTGGAAAACGGAATGTCAACACTAAATTCCCTCTGCCTACCCTACCGTGTGCGGGATACAGCGTGAAGCTGATTTGATTTAATCCCGTTAAAGAGTTCTATTAAAATATTTTTGCAATAACCATAAAACTATTAATAGGTTATATTCTCAACAGGAAATCAAATCCAAAAGCGAATGTTTATAAAATGAATCAGCTGACACATTTGTAACATTTCTGTTCCTTCGCAGTGCGTCGTGACTGTACTCGTACACTGGTACAGTCCTACAGTGCACAGTGTATTGCCTTGTACGGTAGCGGCGGCGACGTCTTGGCTTGCTGTATTATCGTTGTTTTGCATATATATATATGATTTGGCATGTCAATTTGATTTTCTTCTAAGTATATTTGTAATCATAAATCAAATTAAATCAGCTTCACGCTGTATCCCGCACACAGAGGGTAGGCAGAGGGATTCTAGTGTTAAGACACTCCGTTCCCCAGTTTCTGCCGGATTCTGGGGGCTTTGCGTGTTGAGTGGCGGAGCTTAACGTCGCGATTTGCATCGACACCAGAGCAAAGAAATGGAAATATAAATTTAAGTAAATATTTCATCTCCTCGGGTGGGGATCGAACCCACAACCAGTCGGTTTTACAGTCACACTTCGTGCCGCTACGCCACGACTATCCTCAATATATATTTGTAGTGGTTTAGTATATTTTATTACTTACAAGTTTATTTTTTTGATTTAGGTTACTTTAATAACACGAAACCAGGACGGCTTTGCAATTTAAGGCCTTACTTTGCCGTAATTTGGATGTTGAAAAGTCTTTGGTACTGTGGTATGAAATTTAAATTAGTTGTCGTGTTTGAAGTTAGTATTCACGTTTTTATTTGTGTATTATCACAAGATTATTTTAAAATTGAAATATTGAAGAGAAAATAAAATTCTAAAAGATTTTTAGGTTAAAAAAAATATTAACTGTATGAAACAAGCCAATCAACAAATTTGTAACATAAAGAAAAGTTAGCTTAACTTCGCTACAGCTGGGATACATATGTAGAAAGCAATTATTAAAAGCAATATCTATAAGAAGCTTGCGTTTCTGATTGACTCTTAACTTATCAACATTTAAATTAAATAATTGAAATATTGATAAGTCAACTGGTGTAGGACAGTGGAGAACTAAAAGAGGAGAAAAGAGGAAGAAATTATTATAAGATTTTACTTGAAGTCTACAGAGTCCACAGTACACGAATTTGCGAGCAACGACTAGTCGTCTATAGAATTGATGTCCCAACAAAAAAAGGAATCGTCCTCATGTATTCTAGTAGTTACTATGTCAATCTACTCACGCACCCCGCTAGGGTCGGACCCTTCACACTCTCACTATGAGAAAGAGGAGAAAAGAGGAAGAAATTATTATAAGATTTTACTTGAAGTCTACAGAGTCCACAGTACACGAATTTGCGAGCAACGACTAGTCGTCTATAGAATTGATGTCCCAACAAAAAAAGGAATCGTCCTCATGTATTCTAGTAGTTACTATGTCAATCTACTCACGCACCCCGCTAGGGTCGGACCCTTCACACTCTCACTATGAGAAAGAGGAGAAAAGAGGAATAATTTATTGTATAAGATTTTACTTGAAGTCTACAGAGTCCACAGTACACGAATTTGCGAGCAACGACTATCCATTTATAGAATTGATGTCTCAACAAAAAAAAGGAATCGTCCTCATGTATTCTAGTAGTTACTATGTCAATCCACTCACGCACCCCGCTAGGGTCGGACCCTTCACACTCTGACTAATCAATACCAATATCACGACGTCACCAAGTATAACAGCCAGTTGGTTCGCCAAAACCACTCGTGTCCAATTGGGACTAACCAATTTTATCATATGTTTTATTTTTATTTACGTCTCTTTTAGATTAGATATTGAGTTCAAGGAATGTGTTTGAGAATAAATTTGAAGTTGTTTCGTCTATTCACCTATTATGAAAATATTTTTATAATTTGATATAGATATATATAATGTAGCCAATCAAACAAAAATCTGCTTCACGCTGTATCCTGTACACAGCAGGGTAGCCGGGTTAGAGTAGGAGTGTTATCGGAGGATTAACTTAGCATCTTAAGACTAGGAGTGTTTTAACACTCCGTTCCCCACTTTCCGCCGAATTCTGAAGGCATTGCGTGTTGAGTGGCGGAACTCAACGCCGGATTTTTGCTTTGGAGCCAGAGCGAAAAAAATGAAAATATACCTATATAATGAAAATAAATATATATTAATAAATATTTCATTTCTTCGACTGGGGATCGAACCCACAACCAGCCGAGTTTACAGTCTTTGTGCCCCTGCGCCACGACTGGCCTCTAATGTAGCCAATAATGAATGCTAGTAGATATATGCAATATATTATTTACTTTAGCCTATTTAGACACAGTATATGTCAAACATGTATGTGGTATATCGCGACCCAAACCAATACTAGAAGCGATCGTGGCCCAGTGGGACAGCATATAACTGTAAATACGAACAGTTGTTGGTTCGATCCCCTCGACATTATTAATCACTTCTCCACTCTGGTATCTGACATGTTAATGAAACTTAAGAATTAAGATTACCTACTGTATAAATATTGATATGTTTACACCGTCGCGTTGGTTCGATTACACTAGGAGGAATGATTTTTTTTTATTTACTTCCAATGGTAACAAGACAAAGTGCGGCATTAAGTTCTGACACTAAACACGCAATATCTTGAAATTGGGCGGAATGTGGAGAACGGAGTGTCGTGAAAACTACGCCCTGCTCGGAATAAGCGTGATGAAGCGTGTAACTGAAAAAAAAAAAAACGTAAATTCTGACTCATCCTAACTTTTTTGCAACATTGGAGCGTTTATATTGTGTTTATTCTATATATTTACGTTGCTCTTGAAATTTCCTCTATTCAGTCTATTATGGCGTGTGGCTATCGTCACAGACCACTGCGTGTGGCGGTGAAGTTAACCCATTAACCTGATTTAAATATTTTAAATTAAATATCTTTTAAAAATATTAAAATTGCTAGTTTTTAAACTGTTGACCGTTTTCTTATAAATTTATGCTTTTTAGCTACAATTTTTTTCTTTCTTTCTAGCGAGCCGTTCGCAGCTTCGCCGGCTTGTACTAAACAATCATTTGTTATCTCATCTGAATAAATTTCGTAATATAATTATTTATTTTCGTTTTAATGACAATGTCCATTGAAATCTCGTTCGTATCGTATCGTTACATATGGGAAATTTTCCCAAAACATATATAATATATGTAATACAATCATGGACTTTAACTATTAATAAATCTGTTCGCGTAAATTTTGCTTTTATTATTTTTTCGGGTCAATTATTTTGTTAGGAATAGTTCTAGGGTGGCTCTATTCTTACGCCCATGAGGGAAACAGAGTTAACCTACTATTAAGTCTTGTTAGCAGAACGAGGTATAATAATAAATCAATCCCTCGACTGAAAATCGAATCCACAAACCGTCGCATTTATAACCTGTCATGTTTAAACACGATGAGTTGTGTGAAGCAAAGAAAAAAAAATAAAATACGCTTACATTCGTGATACAACGTGGTAATGATGATTAGAAACTTGAAAACTTTTAAGTAATCGCTTCGCGGCTTAAAAGTTTCAATCGTTTAAGGTAATATATTCATGTAAAAGAAATTGATTTATAAAAAGTGGAAGGTATTTATTTATAAAGTACATATAGTTATTGTGATAAGTAAAACCTTTCCTTTTTATAGTGACTAGAATATAAAAAAATATATATATAAAAATTATATATTTGCATTTAAATAACAAATTTACTAAATAAATTATTTCCATAAAGTTTATTGAAGCTCTCACAATAAAGACTGGAAAGAAGAAACAAACAGTTTTTACACTACCTTTTTTCATAGAACAGGATAGGCAAAATGTCAGAGCAGTCCTTTTTTTTGGGTGACGGAGCCGAAACACCGCAGTTTGTCTTATGGAGTATATCGAGACCCACAAACATTACTCTTCACATACATTTACGGTGTTCAATAACATTCTCTAAATATTACTGACTATCATTCTAACTGGTTTTTGTTTTTTTCTTTTTTTTATTACTTATTTACTATTAATCTATGAACATTTTTAAATATAATGTTTATACAAGCTGCCCACAAAGTGAGCGAAGTTCAACCAAATTAATTCCTTTTGACATCCTCCCGCGACATATTTGGTTTACGGCACGCGGCGGTGGTTTGGATCGAATACCAAAAAGTTAAAAATTATTTTAATTTATATTTACAATGCGATTAATGTCATCAGAACTTTCATATACATTAAAGATAGCAGAGTAGATGAGGAAACCTAGTGCTTGGTCGCTAGGTTCCCTTACGCACTGTTGATTTTCTTTGAAAATGAACAAATATTATATATTTTATTTCCTTGAATGGGAATCGAACCCCCAAACTGTTGCGTTTACAGTCGCACGATTGTGCCCCAACGCCATGACTGGCCTTGGCTTTTATTTTTATATACTTGTATTATAAAAATATAAAATTAAGCCGGTGTAACTATTGTAAATTTTATATTTCTTTATGAATATTATTTGCCTTTTCCCTCTTTAATATTTGAACCCACAGTCCCTGCTCACTCCAAGACCTTGAATATCAAGATTAGCGAGTCTTATATTTTTAATCGTAATTTATTACAAGTAAATTACAAACAAGAAACATTCACTCATTTTATATCTAACCGTATTACAAATATGGTTTGTTAACATTGTATGAAACACATGGTCAGTTCTAAAATAATCTCTGTATAACTACGGATTGTGGGATCAGCTTATAGAACTAAACGGGATTTACAATATGTAAAATGTAGTGTTTGCTTGTTCCGAAATTTGGCAAATCCTTTTTTATTGTGAAAGCTGGAACTGAAAGTTAATGGGAACAGAGTGTCTTAACACTAAATTCCCTCTGCCTTTCTTTCTTTATGCAGTACACAACATGAATTTCAATTAGTCTTCCCAAGAAACCTGCCAAATATCAGCGTTCTACGCCGCGTTGTTTCGGGTGTGCGTTGTCTGTCAGTCAGTGACGATGGACGGATGAGTTTTATTTATATGCATAATTACAACAATTTGGACCTATTTTAAATGAAACTATTTTAACATAAAAAAATTAAATTAGCTTCACGCTGTATCCCGCACACAGCAGGGTAGGCAGAGAGAACCTAGTGTTAAGACACTCCGTTCCCCACTTTCTGCCGAACTTTGGAGGCATTGCGTGTTGAGTGGCAGAACTCAACGCCGCGCTTTGCCTCGACACCAGAGCGAAGAAATGGAAATATAAATTTAAGTAAATATTTCATCTCCTCGAGTGGGGATCGAACCCACAACCAGTCGGTTTACAGTCACACTTTGTGTCACTGCGCCACGACGGACCTAAACTAACTATTTTAACCGGATTAATCGCGTATATTTTAAATTATACTTATAAAATCATTCAAGTCTCAAACCCACCATACCAGAGGGCAAGATACTATCAGCTCATTCTGCAGGAATCTATGGCAGTAAGCAGGAATCAATTTGGACCTATTTCTTGTGGTTACCCTTTTTTTATTTCTGCTCCATGTTTTATTTCGTATAGCAGGACAGACAGACTGAACTTACGGTGAGGTACGTGACACGATTAACAATTCCGGCCTATTCTTCGATGTTCCTAAAAAGCCCTGTCAAATTTAAATATTTTTATCTTTGAATTTTTATTAATAAATTAAAGCCTTTTATTTGTCGATTATGCAACTATTTTAATTATGTGATTTATTTTTATTTTTGTCAAAAATCTAAACTGTTGGGCTTGTTTTCTTTCTTTTAATTTTTTTTTATGAAAGTTAGGGTTTTGCTTATACATATAGGTAACATTTTTTTATTTCCCAAGAGACACGAGTGAAAGTTATTGAATTTAATTATCTTTTTTAATTCGTTTAATTTTTCTAAACTGTAATGTATTTAAATTAGATTAAAACATGAATAAAAAAGTGATGGCAACGTAGGCCTTACAATGCTACATTTAATGAACGGTATCTCAATTGCTCAAAGCTCTTTAATTATATAAAACACTCCTTCGTTACTGAGTGACTGTTAAACAATGTATCGGAACTACACGGTCTAGAACGCTGAAATTTGTCGTTTAAATTGTTCATGGGGAGTTTAGAGTAGCACTAAGATAAAAATTATTAAAAATCCAACGGTAACTGCAATTTCTTAAAATTTCAACGGAAATGAGAAAAACGAGATTTTACAAATTATGTGAGTCTGCTTATAGATTTCTTTGTGTTACTTGGTTAGTATTCAATTTCATGGCTCATTTGATTCATTCAAAGTGTCGCCATCCTATTTAAATACAAAGTTTAAACTAGTGCCGTGTGAGTACTATATAAAGATAACAGATGACATCACTAGCATTAACTGGGTTTTCAAACACTGTATATATAGTATTGTTTTATAGATATGTGCACTTTATTAATGTACGTAGATTTTTTATTTTTGTCACTATGGGTACTATACAATATACATCTATTTAAAGAAAATTCTATCGTTACTGACTACTACTGAGTGACTGACAGGTAACGCACAGCCGAAACTAAGCAGCGCAAGCACTTAAAATATATAATAATTTTTTTTAAGGGAAAGCGAAAAGAACTAGAACGATTTTTAATTTAACGATTTTTATTTTGAGGTCAAAACAAACATAGTAACACAGTCAGTTAACATTTCATTAATATTAAATTAAATATATACCTATATCATTAACGAATCTTGTAATTACTATATGTATTAAAATTAACGTCACTTAACTCCTCAACCTAGCTCCGATATTATTTGCCATTCTTTCTCTCACAATCTTGTTCATTCTCACTGTTACTGTATGGAATCGGTATTATAGAAACCGATTCTTTCATACTATAATGTCAAATTTATAATATTTTTTTATTTTTCCCAACATGGCTTGCAAAATTAAATATTGTTTAATCGTCTAACTATATCGAGGTATTTGAACTCGCAATTGTCGCTTTTTGTACACGTGCTAACTATTCCACAATAGATTTTTTTTATGGATAAAAAAGATTACTTCTAATGCTAGCATTATAAAAAAAAACATCCTGTCACTGCGTTGCTATTATGAGGTGACACACAAAAAATAGACTCCCGTGGAACTAATTTCCTGAAGGTTAAACTGTATTTTGTATACGTTGCTGTGATTATTACAGAATATATATATATATATATACAAATATATGTACGTACATTGAGCCTGCTAGATTGAGGCCATTCGTGGCGCAGGGGCTCAAGTGTGCGACTGTGTGCGCAACAAGTTGTGGTCTCGATACCCGACGGACTAAATTAAATATTTAATATTAAAAAAAATTACACTGCTTTGTTTTTTTGAACTTAATTAGGATATTAAACGACAAAACATCAAACATGGTTTCGGTGAGTGGTGAAATATTTGCCCCTGGATGGGGATCGAACACACATCGTGTTCTGAACCACAGTAGTCTCATATACATCTATAAAATGTTGGCCGAAATTTAAATTTATAATATCATAAAGGAAGGTTATAAAAAAGATAAATAGTTTTAAAAATTAAACACAGTAAAATATTATACAAACTTTACAGTAATATGACCGACTAGAGGGCGCGCGCGGCTTCGCCCGCTTATTAGGAGTGAATTCTAAAAAAACCACGAAACACGTGTTCAATAAAATATTTTTAACAGTCTGAATTTAAATATTTATAAAAATCGGTGGCGACTTAAAGATTTTTCCATATGAACTTTCAACCCCTTATTTGAACCCTTAGGGGGTGAATCCTTAAAAACTATGAAACACGTGTTCAATGAAATATTTTGAAGAGTCTGGATTTAAAATTTTATAACAATCGGTGCCAATTTAAAAAAAAATCCATACAAACTTTCAACCCCTATTTCATCCCTTTAGGGTTAAAATTATTCAAAATCCCTTCTTAGTGGATGTCCAGAATATGAAAATAAACATCTGCCCAAATTTCACATTTCTACCATCAGCGGTTACGGCTCTGCGTGCGTCTTACCTCAGTCAGTCAGCACAAGTCCTTTTATATATATAGATATAGAGCAATGCAGAAACACAAGATCTAATAATTATTATACAAAATACCACATTTTTACAAATACTAGAACTTATTGATTTAGTATGACAGCTCATACTATAAAGGACTTTTTATTAAAATTTGATCGATTTATTGGAAAAGCGCTTTGATATTTTCTTGTTATCTAAAATGGTGAATGTTGTTCGTATGTAGGTAAACGCAACATCTCCACTTGGGGTAACCCCCGATTATTATACTTTAATATTTTTTTTTTTCCCCCTTTTTTGGTATTGGCAACGTCTCATAGGAAGTGAGAACCTGAATGTCTTCCTTGACACACTAGTTTCTCTGTGGCTTCTCGGCTATGTAACAAAAATCGTGAAGCTGCTTATTTTTGATAGGGCAATCGATTTATATGAAATCATAATTAACCTTATAAGACACTTATTTAGAAAACGTATAAAACTTTGAACGCAGCGGAACTCGAACCCGCGCCTCCTGGAAACCGACCAGGTGAACGCATGGCTTAGTGGTCAGAGCGCCTGGTCGGTTTCCAGGAGGCGCGGGATCGAGTCCCGCTGCGTTCAAATTTTTATACGTTTTCTAAATAAGTATTTTTCTTTCCTAAGTGTAAAATAACACTTTAAAAATGTTTAAAATAACCTTATTGATTTGAACCTATTGACTCTTATAGTTACATTTATTGGAGAATTTATTGGCATAATTCTCTGCTTTAAAAATAACCGCTTTTAAACGTAACCGAACGCCGAAACACATTCAAACACACTAACCAAACCAAAACGCCTATTTAAACATAAATATGAATCTCCAAACGTTTGATGGCACTGTGTCGTAAAACTTTTACGTCAGTTTTACTGGACTCAAACACTGAAGAGCCGTATATATGGTGGTATCTTTATGAGCGCCGTCACGTAAGTCACGTCATATGAAATTGAGGACTCCTGTTGAAAAGCTGTCACGGTAGTTTTCTACTTAAGGCCAATGGTGGCGCAGTGGCACGAAGTGTGACTGTAAATCCGACTGGTTGTGGGATCGATCCCCATTTGAGGAGATGAAATATTTACTTAAATTTATATTTCCATTTCGTCGCTCTGGTGTCGAGGCTAAGCGCGGCGTTGAGCTCTGCCACTCAATACGCAATGCCTCCAGAATTCAGTGGAAAGTGTGGAACGGAGTCTCTTAGCACTAGGTTACCTCTGCCTACCCTGCTGTGTGCTAGATACAGCGTGAAGCTGATAGTTTTCTACAATACATTAAATATATATAATAAATATATCATTATTTATGATTTTTTTTTTAATTTTATGTATTCAATAAATTTATTGACTGTTATGCATACGCATTTATCTAACTTCTCAACAATTTTAGCTCTTGCAGTCAAAATAGTTAGTTTTTTTTAAACTAATGTAAAAACGACAGTGACGATAATGCGTTTGGTTGGTAAAAAAATTCTGATGTTTTTGTATATATTGAGAAATAAAGTTATTTTTAATACAATAGCCCATCAATTGTAGTCAAATAAAGTAATATAATATTTCTTTGTAAATTGACGTCGGACGCTAAGTGTTAATGTAACAATATAAATATGTACTAGATGTATATATATTGTTTAGTTGTAATGTTAACTTATCTCTTATTTGTATATTATTCAAAATACAACTATAATGAATTATCTATTTGGTTTATCTAATTAAGCACGTACAGGGCGCTAAGAAAATGGCAGAAAGACAAGTTTAGAAAACGTTTCTCATTGATAATTCGAGAAACATTTTTTTTTGTATAAAAAAATAAATAAATCAGCTTCACGCTGTATCCCGCACACAGCAGGGTAGGCAGAGGGAACCTAGTTTTAAGACACTCCGTTCCCCACTTTCTGCCGAATTCTGGAGGTATTGCGTGTTGAGTGGCAGAACTCAACGCCGCGCTTAACTTCAACACCAGAGCGAAGAAAATGGAAATTTTTACTGTCTCTGCATACCTCTTTCGCCTCGACAACTGTCATCAACCTCTTCATAGATTCCCTCCGGCGGTTCCTCAGGCTTTCTACGTGACATTTTTATTTGACGTGCGACTTTTTTAAGCCAATCTTGAAAAAAACACTATTTCTTATCCAAGTTAATGGCGCTGATCCTTGTCTTTAAGTGACCCGTACTCTCGTTTGCCTTGTCTTTTTCCATAAAACAAACAAACACGGACACACACACGTATATTATTTATTTTATTGTAAACTCTAATCTAGGCCAGATTACAGTATACATCTACTATAAATTTGCTTCAGTTAAATGTTTTTCCGGTAAGACCATTAGAAAATCTAATCGGTCAATCAAAAAATCTTTACGAAAGCTGATTAACTGATATATCAGTATAACTAAAAGTTAGACCCGTATTTATAAATCGCTCTCAAGTCTGAGATTGATCTTGAGTCGTGCCGTTATCATTCAAAGCCATATAATTTATATGCATTTAGTTTTTATGCCTAAGATTCTTTATCATGATCGGAAATATTTATTTGCCTAAACTACAACTGAGTTTCGAGCAACAGCACCGAAATAAATAAATAAATTTGAATTTTATTATCGCTTAATAACCGTGAGATGAGAGCTTACAGCCATGTAATAGTCTAAATTTCAATAAACCTAATTGATAAGTCCGCAGTGTTATTGAATTGACTTTAGTAGTCACTAGAATTTTGGATGTATTTTTTTTTAGCTTCACGCTGTATCTCGCACACGGCAGTATAGGCAGAGGGAACCTAGTGTTAAGACACTTCATTCTCCACTTTTTGCCGAATTCTGGAGGCATAGGTGTTGAGTGGCAGAATATTTTTCTTGATACATTTTAAAAGTTTTCACGTATGGTGCGGTCGTCGTCTTGCATTTTAATATATGTATCATTTACGTTTATGTATAATTCCCATAATATCAATAAGTTAAAGCTTTATTCATTTATCTTTTATTATCCTGATGAAAGTCATAAATTTTATTCCTGGAATGTAAAAATTTTAAAATGTGTATTTTTCTATTTAAGCACATACCACAACTGCTACATTACGACTATACAGTGTTGGAAAAAAAATTACCATTTTCATGATGTATCTACCGATATTGCATTCGTTAGAGTAGGCAGAAGGAACCTGGGGTTCAACGCCCAATTTTGGTGTTGAGTGGCGAAACTGAACGTTACTCTTTGTCTTGTTACCTGATAAACATACGAAAATAATTCATTCCCCCGAATAGGAATCAAATCCACCACCGTCGCTTTTTCAGACAGACGTTGTGCCTTTGCACTACGACAGCCTTTATTGACCTAGAACCATTTTTTTTTCTTTAAAAGAAAGGAAGTGGAAACCGGAACACCTATCTGTTCGGTTTTTTTCTTAATACTTATAGTGTGAGAGACGACTAAAAAAAAATCTTAACTGGTAATAGCCATTCGTAGCGCAGCGGCACAAAGTGTGACTGTAAAACCGACTAGTTGTGGGTTCGATCCCCACTCGAGGAGATGAAATATTTATTTAAATTTATATTTCCATTTCTTCGCTCTGGTGTCGAGGTTAAGCGCGGCGTTGAGTTCTGCCACTCAACACGCAATGCCCCTAGAACTCGGCAGAAAGTGGTGAACAGAGTGTCTTAACACAAGGTTCCCTCTGCCTACCCTGCTGTGTGCGGGATACAGCGTGAAGCTGATTTAATTTTGATTTTTTTAACTGGTAATAGACTTTGAAGCAACTAACGTAGACGAGATCAGACGCAAATGAAAATCTATTTGTCTTTGAAATTACTGAGCAAATAAAGCGATGTAGTTGCATCACGTGCGGGTCACTTCACACAGTGTGGAATTCACGCGTCTCCATATTTGTACGTGTACAATCGTCTATTGATTGACCGTATGGTTACCACTGGCTGTGTGTGTGTGTGTGTAAAAAATAATGTTTTATTTAATGTGTTTTAAAATTTACTGCTGTCTATTTTTTTTTTTATTTATTAGATGTTTTATAAGTTCATAATTTGATCGTAACAGCATTTGAACTATTTGATCTCATAGTATTAATATCCACGTCTTTAAGTATAGGCTTTAATATAATAGTCCAAACAGTGTAATACATTGATTTAAAGATACTAGTAATCAAAAAAAAACAGCTTCATACTGTATCCCTCATACAGCAGGGTAGGCAGACACTCCGTTCCCCACTTTCTGCCGTATAACAATAATTCCTCGTAAAGAATTATTGTTATACGGTTTTATATGGTAATTTTTAAGCCTAAGTTTAAAGAGTCCAAAACTCTCTTTAGTCCTTCTGAGATATCTTTACCCCCCTTAGCACGGTAGGAAGAGGGAACAACCTAATGTTCACCAAGTCTATCACGGATAGGTGGGTGAAATTTAAAAATATATTATAAATAATTATCTCTAAGTTACTTTTAGTCCAATGTCGTAACATTTGTATCTATGATAACTATAATAAAAATTATATCACATTTTTTTTCTAACAATTTGCTATAATTTATTTCATCGGCCATAACTTTCCAAGAATTTTGATTTTTTTTCCAATGTACATGCACATGTTGGCGCTAACTTAATACATTATTCACTTCGCTTTCGAAATCAATAGTATCAGATCAATCGATAATTTCAAGGCAATTTAATATACAGCTATATTTAATTGCTACAACGCTTGGCTTTCTGTGTTGTCTCATAGAGTTAACTAATGAAAAACGTTACTTTGCAAAAATGCATGCGGCTAATATACATTACTGTATAAGAAAGTAATTAATTATTTTTGAACTGTACATACAGCCTTTTTAAAATTAAATTATGGTTTTTTTTGTTATAGTAAGTGATGATAGTTCATAATTTAAATTAAAAAAATCAACTACATTTACATTACAGGATGTTAAACTATAAATATTCTCACGATTTGTATCAGCTAATCTACTACTGTTTCACTAGAGATAATCATACGCTTTACAAATCACAGCGCAAGCCATTATCTCACTTGAGATAACGAGTAAATAAAAAATATTAACGGCGTGTCTAATCACTTTGTTTCCAGTCCACATGTATCACCAGAAACTACAATTCCGTCTACGTCGGGTCTTCAAACAGAGCAGGACAGTGACAGCATGAGAAAGAATGATGACGAAACAAACAGTGAGAAAGAAAAAGAGAATGAAGGCTCAGTATCCGATTGGGTGTCGGGAGGACCCATCGGGTCGAAGGGCGCAGTCCTCGTCTTTCGATCCTGCGTGTTAGCATCTCGCACACCCTCCATGGAGACGACGAAAACTGTCGGCAATAATACAGGGACCACAATTTTATTGAACAAAGCAAAGAATATGGCGAAACGATTGGTCGCTGAACCCCACTCCTTCAGCATGAGGCCGAAGAACATAATGCACGACGTGATGGAGACATTCGGAAACAGCAATAAGTTTACAGGACAGGCGTACGTTGTAAGGCATATAAGTGATACCGACATGGCAGAAACTGAGTCGGTTGAAGATCAAGGGCACGAACCTGTAGAGCATAAACGTGACATAGAAGATGTGTTGAACGATCTGAACAAAATAACTCTTAAGAAAAATCTTAACATCGAGAACACCACTGCCAATATCAAACCGCCTGAAGAACCTCCACCACCAGTTAAAGGTATTGTAATCTTTTTTTTATTTTGCACATAGTAGGCAGAAAGAACCTAGTATTAAGTCACTCCGTTCCCATTAAGACACTTTCATTCACTTCCACTTTCCGCCGAATTCTGGAGTCATTGTGTGTTGAGTGGCGGATCTTATCGCCGCTCATTTGCCTCATTACCAGAGCGAGGAAATGGAAATATTAAATACAATGAAATATTGTATTATTGTATATTTTTTCTTTATATCACACTAAGCATAGGAAACACATAAGGCTGTGCTGTTAAGTCACTCCATCTCGTTCTTAATACGAGTGATATACTTTTATTTATTGAATTCTATCAGACCTTATGATAATATTCGTTTTAATTTTAAAATAATAATATTTCGTATTATACAAGTAAAAATATTATACTTTATTTTATGTAAATCTTTAATTTATTTACTTTTTTTTACTTAAATTACAAACGACAACTTTTCAATTTAAAAAGACTAAATTAATTAATTTTACTAAAAAATATATATTTAATATTTCAGATATTAAAGAAGAGAAAAAAGGTAAGAAGACAAAAGGCAAGAGCAAAAGGAAGACGCAGCGGGCGTCGTCACCGACCGACAGACAGGACAGCGATGACTCTGAACACATGTTAGTTAAAGACGTGGATAGTATTAAGGTTATACTTTACTTCACATTCTTTCTTTCTTCTATTCTATTCTTTTTCTGTTCTTATTTCTTTGGTCTTTTTTTAATTCTATTCAAAATATGTTTTTTTTACCTGTCTTTTGATGGTTATCTATTGTTTAATTTCTACTGTTTTTTTTATGTTAAGACCAAATATGTCGTCTATAATTCAAACCTCGAGTAGAATTTAAATCCACCAGCACCGCGTGTAGTAAGATGTGTTCTAAATCTAACCGTCGCAACTTAGCGCGGCGTTGAACTCCGTCATTCAACACACAATGCCGCGAAAATTTTGCGGAAAGTGGGAAACTGAATGTCTTAATACTAGGTACATTTTGTCTACCCTGCTAATTGCGGGATACAGCGTGAAGCTGAACTTACGATTACGGTAAGCGGTTTGACTTTAACAGTCGAACACAAGTCAAAGTTGAGACACAATTTTATTTATAATATTGTAATTTTGGCCGCGATGTTGCATATTAAGAAAATTTCCATTAAAAAATAGATAATTTTGTTAATTTTGGTGACAAACATTGACATCTAAAAAAGCTTCTTTCTAAGACTACAAGTCAGATGAAAAGAAACTTAAAAATAGTCTGCAAATCTAAACTCACAACCACGAACAACAGTTTCTACAATTCATGTTGTAGTACGATGAATATATTTTTTTCAATTCTATAAATTCTTTTCATAATTTCCTAGGTATTAGAAAGTAGTAGAATGCCAGCTCGAGTCCTCAAGATAACCTACAAGCTAGTCAATACGGAGACTAAATTGCTGCACCGTCTTCTCCAAGCGCATGGCCTGCAAGAAGCACCAACGGAAGCTAAAGAGTTTAATTTGATGTGGGCCGGACTCCATCCTAAGCCGGACGTGCTGAGGTCACTTACGCCTTATCAGAGGGTTAATCATTTTCCTAGGTGAGATTTTTTCTATAAATTTTATTTTAACCTAGTGTTTGGGTGTGAATTGATTAATAAGGCCAGTCATGGCGCAGAGGCACAAAGTGTACTGCAGAATCGACTGGTTGTGGGTTCAATCCCCGCTCGGGGAAATAAAGTATTTACTTAAATTTATATTTTCATTTCTTCGCTATCGAATCGAGGCAAAAGCGGCAAATTCAGTGGAAAGTGGGGAATGGAGTGTCTTAAAACTAGGTTCCCTCTGCCTACCCTGCTGTGTGATTTGATTCGATTTGAAGTATAGATAATTCACAAACAAATTTTACTTTCACAGATCATACGAACTGACGCGTAAAGACAAGCTGTTCAAGAACATAGAGAAAATGCAATATTTCCGTGGGCTCAAACATTTTGACTTCATACCCACTACGTTTCTGATGCCCAACGAGTATAAGGAGCTTTGTACTACACATTATAGGACCAAGGGGCCGTGGATAGTCAAACCGGCGGCCTCCAGCAGGGGTCGTGGGATCTATATTGTTAATACTGTGAGTCAGCATTAAAGTTTATAATGTTTTTATAGTTACACGCTTCTTTTTTTATTTTTTATTTCTTCGTTAGAGCTAGGAAATGAAAATATTAAATATTTCATTTCCTCGAGTGGGAATCGAACTCGGAATCTGTCGCGTTTACAGCTGCACGCTGCAGTCACGCCTCAAGTCACTTAGTTTTAAAAAAAAAAAATTAAATTGATTAGATATTTCACTAAACATTTTTCAATGTAATGTTAAAGTGAATTATTAAAAGCATTCAGTTTTATCTTTAAAAAACTACAACAAAACTTAATCTTTGTAAGACTATAACTATTTAATTAGTCTACCTATAATTAACTTAAAAGAAATTAATGAGATTAGTTCTGCCAATTCCGCTTATAACACACTTCCGTCTTGTCGATTATATCATCAATTAAAAAAACAATGACTATACCAGAAAATAAAAATACTTATCATTCTTTTTTAACTCTCATTTTTCTGTTCTACACTATAAATAATAAATAATTTAAATATTAACACCTAATCAAGAAAGCCAGCTGTGGCGCAGGTAAACAAAGCGGATTGGGTTCGATTCTCACTCGAGGAAATCATTTCCTCCATATTTAATATTTTAATTTCGCTGTGGTGACGACGCGCGGCGTTGAGTTCCGCCACTGACAACGCAATGCTTTAAGACATCGGCGGAAAATGAGAAACGGAGTGTCTTAACACTAAGTTCCCTCAGCCTACCCTGTTTGTGTGCGGGATACAGATTAACAATTATTATAAAATTAATAAAACATTTTTTTTTTCAGCCAGAACAAATACCTAAAGGTGAAAACGTGGTCGTAGCTAAATACATAGATAAACCGCTTTTAATAAATGGCCACAAATGCGATCTCCGTCTCTATGTGTGTGTCACTTCCATAGACCCACTACTTATTTATCTTTATGAGGAAGGCCTAGTAAGATTTGCAACGGTCAAATATGATAAGACCAACAAGAACCTGTGGAACCCGTGCATGCATCTGTGCAACTACAGCATTAATAAATATCACACGGATTATATTAAGTGAGTACTACTTTTTTCTTTTTTTTTTCATTTATTTATGTACAACACAAGAAAGTACAAAAAGTATGTGTGCAGAGAATAACTTATCTCTATAAAGACCAGATACCCTTGAATGTAGGACATTTTAAAAGAAATGATTCGAGTGCGGTATTTTAAATATTACATTAATAATAATAAACCTATTAGTCAATATAACTATACCTAATAAAAAGACAAAGCGAAGTACAAAAACTTTTTGTTTGTTTTGATTTTAATTTATAGTATTTTTACCTATATGGGGATGTCTTGAACAGATTTACAATTGACAAATTGAAAAGACAACAAAACTTTCTGCCACGACACTATTAATACATATCACACGGATAGTACAAAGTATGTCTTTTTTTTTAAATTCAACCTAATTTACTTACCTATTTAACCTATTTTATCTATCTTACAATGTGAGAAGGACCTTGTAAGAATTGCTACAACTAAATATGATAAAACTAATACAGCAACATCTATAGAATAATAAATTTTCCTGATTTCGCTGAATTTTCGGGACATTGCGTACGTAAAATTTTTATAAAAAAGTTTTAATGAATAGCAAAATAGCTTATATAATAGTTATTTAATAGCTTATATATGAAACTGTAAAAATGAAAAATAAATTGACTCGTACTAAAAAATGAAATGAAACATTTACCCCTCTCCGCCAGGTGCGAGGACCCCAACGCCGGCAACATCGGGCACAAGTGGACGCTGTCGGCGCTGCTGCGGCACCTGCGCAAGCAGGGCCGCGACACCGCCGCGCTCATGGCCGCCGTGGAGGACCTCGTCGTCAAGAGCATCCTGTCCTCCGCGCAGACCATAGCCGCGGCCGCCAGGGTCTTCGTGCCGGGACAGTTTAATTGTTTTGGTAACATCCTTTTTCTTAAGAGACTTATAAGTTATTAAGCTTTTTAGCATTCCATTGATTCACTGTGCGGGTGTGTGTGCAGTGGTTGCGACTTTTGACCATAGTGTAAGTCCAAGTCGCACATTTTAATGCGCCTTAACTATGTTAATGCATTTTTTGGGAGCCTGGACTTTAGCTTTGGACAGATATTTTCTTATAAACGTTGTTTATTTTTTTGGTGCAAATTTTTTGTTAGTAAAATTTTTGGTATGGGCACCAAACTATTCTGGAATGGGCACAGTTCACCCGACCCCTTCTATTCCTACGCCTAAGGCTTTAAGGCTCATCTCCACTTTTCAGGCTCCTGACGACTTCGATATCAATGATGAAATGATGGATCGTTTACGTTATTGATTATTAAAAATATATTTTCTTGAAAAGATTGGAAATAGTACTTACAAATAGTTTACAATTAAATAAATTAAAACGTTATGAAATGCGATTTTTGTTACAGAACTATTTGGATATGACATCCTAATAGATGACACATTGAAGCCTTGGTTATTGGAGATCAACTTATCGCCTAGGTATTTATAGATTATTTTAATATTACAATTACTGTGTACTTCACTATAATTGAGACCGTCGTGGCGCAGAGGCACACGCGTGAGACTGTAAAACAGTAGAATGATTTGTTTCATATTTTCATTTCCTCGCTCTGATAACGAGACAACGCGCAGCGTTGAGTTCGGCCATTTAGCACACAACGCCTCCATAATTAGACAGAAAGAGCAGAACGAAAATATCCTAATACTAGGTTCCCAGGTTCCTTATGCCCTGCTATGTGCGGGATATAGCTTGAAGCTAAAGAAATATAACATTATAATACTATAATAATTTTAAACTAAACTTTCATACCATAATATATTTCAACGTAGACACTTTACAAAATGAATAAAGCACAATAATTATTCATATCATTTGCGTTTTCTTGCATATCCTGTTTGCTGTCCACTTTAATATTTTTTTTGTATTTCTATTCTACCGATACATTACGTCCACAGTTTACCTCATGTGATTTCCTAATGTTGCCAGCCTTTACTTTCAATAACAATAAATTTTTTTTACACTCCACTAACTAAAAAAATCCAAACGGTTGAAATAAAATATACGAATTATGCTAACATACATATTTTTTTTTAAATCTCTTCTTCTCAGTTGTGGCGCAGCGGCACGAAGTGTGACTGTAAAAAACCGACTGGTAGGTTCGATCCCCACTCGAGAAGATGAAATATTTACTTAAATTTATATTTCCATTTCTTCGCTCTGGTGTCGAGAATTCGGCAGAAAGTGGGGATCGGAGTGTCTTAACACTAGGTTCCCTCTGCCTACCCTGCTGTGTGCGGGATACAGCGTGAAGCGTGATTTGTTTTATTTTATTTTATTTCTTCCCAGTTTAGCCTGTGAAAGTCCACTCGACGCCCGTGTGAAGTCCGCTTTGTTAGCGGATACTTTGACACTGGTGGGGTTGCCAGCTATACCCATGTCGAAGAACGAAGCCTCCCCACAGACTAACTCGCTGAAAATGAGGATTGGAGCTGTAAGTGTTTCTTGTTGTTACTAACTTAACTTAATATTTTTCTCATTTCAGTTTAGTCTCCTCGACGTCCGTGTAAAGTCCGCTTTATACTAGCCCTTCTAGTGTCGATGTATTCGCTAAGATGTGTTGATATTAGTGAGGTTGTGCCAGCTACATTTCTGGCTCCCATGTCAGACAAATTTACTTAAGAATTGGAGGTGTAATTTTTTAAATGTTTTTGGATATTTTTGTGTTTCTTTCCCTTCCTTTTCTTCAGCTTCACGCTGTATCCCGCGTTTAGCAAAGTAGGTAGGAGAAAGTGTGTGTGTGTAGGAAGGACATTGCGTGTACCCCTGCACCACGACTGGTCTCTTGTTAATTTTCCATTAATTTATCCTATTCATTCTTCATGTATCACCTGTACTTATAGCTTATGCTCTGTGTTATTTTTTCTTTTTCTTTCTTTTTGTACAGTGTCGGAGAGTCCACTCAGCGGAAAACACCTGCATACGCACCAAGACAACCAGCGGAGGTGTGGCAGGTGTGGGGGGTGTCGGAGGAGTCTCAGGTGGTCTCACGGGGGAGGAGATGCGCACAGTGCGTGCAGTTCGTGCGCAATATGCACGTCGCGGTGGATTCGTAAGAATCTTCCCCAGCCAGAACTCTTGGCAGAAGTACTCGCAGTATTTAGGTAAATAAATATGAATATTTTTTCGGTAGATGTATGGTTTCCTTTGTAATTAAACAAGTAAAAATATCTTCTTCTCAAAATTTTACATTATTGTCTGCCAAAAAAAAAATGGTTGAATGATAGAATGATGATTTTTTCTAAGCTTGACACTGTGCCCGTTACGCAAGGAGGTTGAGAGAGACCTATTGTTCAAACACTCCTTCACTCTACGAGAGAACGAGGAGTTGAAAAAAAAATATTTCTCTGGAACCCACAACCGTTGCATTTACGATCAGACATTATTGCACAACACCCTCGATAACGTTTCATAACTTTTTAAAGTGTTATTCCACACTTAGAAAAGAAAAATACTTATTAGATAGAAGAAAACGTAGAAGAAGATAGAAAACGTATAAAAATTCCGAACCTCTTAGTTTCGGTTTCCAGGAGGCACGGGTTCTAGTCCCGCTAATATACGTTTTCTAAATAAGTTTCATAACTTATTTTTGACGTTTTATAAACAAAAGAAAACAATAACCCCCAGACCCGGTAACCGGCATCCCGGTGTGCTCGACGTCGCTCAACAACAACGCGCCCTACAGCGTGGTGCAGCACAACTACAACCTGCTGGTGCACGCGCACGTGTTGCCGCACTTCAAGCACGCGCACGCGCACGCGGGTGCCAGTGCCAGTCCCGTGTCGCCGCCGGATGCGCCGCAGAGGTACTGTCTTGTGACGTCACACGTTTTTAATTTGGTGGTGGTTTGAAATGATCCATAACATGGATGGAATAGTAAAACATGACTTATTGAATTTGGACTTACGATTTATAAGTTATAGAAATGAGAGTGTTGATCATCTTTATAACTAAGATAATTAATTTTATTTGCAAATGTTATGTATCACTGGCAGAAATTAAACGCTTAGTCTTGTTATCCGTTGTTTTTTATTGTGAGAAAATACTTACGGGTACTCCTGGGCTTGGGCAGGTTTTGTACTAAGTCATGGATCGGTGAATGTAGGACGTCCATTCTACCAACTAAATTCTGACGATGCTCGACCTCGCCACATGCCGGGCCTACAGGAGCCAAGGGTTTTCTTTATAACCTAATTGTCGTGTTATCCAAATGAAACTCACAACTGCCGCGCGAACTCTAAGACCTGTGATTCTTTAATCGAAAAAAAAAACTTTACACCAAAAGCAAGCCAAATTAAAATTAAATCTTTATCTTCATCAAATTAGTTCTTAACTGAAATAAAATATTTAAACTGCCCACAGGCTAAAACGCTACGAAACAGTGTGCATAACGGGCGCCGCGCCCGCCGTGCAGATCTGCGAGGCGTCCCCGCCGCCGCAGCCGCCGCGCGACGCGCGCCGCGCCAAGGACCTGGTCAAGCAGCAGCTGGCCGACGGCATGAGGCTTACGTTAGTATTGAGCTTCATTAATCGTTCAAACCCCCCATTTAGGTATCGAAACTTTGAACTCTATGTGATATTAAACGAGTCAAGGATTTAATAAAGCAATAGTGGTCCGAAACTACTACAAAGTGTCCGTAACGTCAGGTTTTCTAAAATGTATAATTCCAAATATACGCGATTAATCCGGTTAAAACATGTTATAATCGTGAAAATCGAAGAACCTAATAATGCATTGTTTGCATAGTATGTAATATTGTATTTGGTCTGTTGATTAACATTCAGATATTAGTATAGAACATCTTCTGACGACCCAAACCTGGTAGTGGCTCGATGCGTAGAAGTCTCGCTGGAGCATAGGTACTTTAGTATGGCCAAAACTTTACAATCCTATTAAGTACCAACTGGGAGGCACCAGAAATAAAATTGCACAACGGAGTTCCTGGCTGCGGGAAATTAATCTAGGTTCCAAACACCTTTAACCATGAAAACGACCTGAGGCAGTGGAAAACTAAGGAAGTAAAATCACATTCAATTGCGAAAATGAATCCAAAATCAATTCAAGTACGAACGATCGCTTCAATCCTCGTAAATGGTGTCAAAAATAGGCCAAATACGATTGCAAAACAAAACAAGGCAACGCCACTATCAAAACAAATCAAATCTTCTCAAATAAGACTTATCTCACAGACTAGACAACGACAATTCTAGACATATTAATTAATAATAAAACTTTAAAAGGAGGGCTCCTCTAGCCTTCCTCCATTCATTTTTGTAGTTAGATTCTCCTCCTTCGCATACAGACGCAGTTGTGTAAAACAGTATATTAAAATTATATCAAATAGGTGAAAATCACAAAAAAGAATAGAAAAGGTCACAACGACAAATTCTCGTGGTGTGTGTTGTTTTATTTAATAATTGCGCAGGACGGGCGAGATGCGGCGCGCGTTCGGGCTGTACCTGACGCACGTGCTGAAGCGCGTGTCGTCGCCGAGCAACGAGCTGGGCGCGCAGCACGCCGCGCTCGTGCTGCGCTTCCTGCGCCGCGCCTCCGCCTCGCTGCGCATGCCTTACAATGTAAAGGTGACCTCCCCCCACGCCCGCACGCACACACCCCACCACATTAAATATGTGATACTATACTAATACCTACGTACACGTACATATACATACCCATACATACATATATACATTCACTCAATAACAAACGTGGACCTTCACACTTAAATATAAGATAGTATTTAAAACTTGTAGTGTGTTGTATACACAGAAAGCTATATTCGAGACTTATTATAGCTGGTTTAAATATATATATTTTTTTTTTTTTGGGAAAAAATGTAAGGAAACAAAACTTCAAATAATGATATCACTCTCCAGGGACCACCAGCTAAGATGTGCGACAAGGACAAGTGCGCGGTCATCGCCAAACAACTTAACGACTTCCTCTACATGTACTACCGGGAGACAGACTTGTATACGGATAGCGAGGACAGGACCGGTTGTGTCTCTAACATACATTTTGCACAGTTCTTGTATTCCGCCAGGTTGGTAGTGTGTATAATCAAAAAATTTACAATCTATAGTGAATAAATAAATCAGCTTCACGCTGTATCCCGCACACAGCAGGGTAGGCAGAGGGAACCTAGTGTTAAGACACTCCGTTCCCCACTTTCTGCCGAAAAAACTTAATAGAGTTGTCTAAATACCCTCACTTAATATTATAATGTCACAGCTATAGTAAAGCAGACCTAGAGGCTGTTGAGGCTGAATATGCTACTACTCCTCTCATACTTGTTGTTAAATTTATTTATTTTAACAAAATATATAGCGAGGCGGACCTGGAGGACGTGCTGCTGCTGCTGCTGCGCATGGAGAACTACGTGGCCACGTTCCTGGGCGACGGGCGCAGCGCGCTGTGCGTGGACGTGCCGCCGGAGCGCCGCGCGCCGCCCGAGCCCGGCGCCGCGCCCGCGCGCCACACGCTGCTGCGCCACCTCGCGCAGCTCAAGCACCTCAACTGCAGGAGGTACAGGTGGGTACTACTACGTCAGGCGCGTTGTACACTCGAGCACGGACAACTACGTGGCCACGTTCCTGGGCGACGGGCGCAGCGCGCTGTGCGTGGACGTGCCGCCGGAGCGCCGCGCGCCGCCCGAGCCCGGCGCCGCGCCCGCGCGCCACACGCTGCTGCGCCACCTCGCGCAGCTCAAGCACCTCAACTGCAGGAGGTACAGGTGGGTACTACTACGTCAGGCGCGTTGTACACTCGAGCACGGACAACTACGTGGCCACGTTCCTGGGCGACGGGCGCAGCGCGCTGTGCGTGGACGTGCCGCCGGAGCGCCGCGCGCCGCCCGAGCCCGGCGCCGCGCCCGCGCGCCACACGCTGCTGCGCCACCTCGCGCAGCTCAAGCACCTCAACTGCAGGAGGTACAGGTGGGTACTACTACGTCAGGCGCGTTGTACACTCGAGCACGGACAACTACGTGGCCACGTTCCTGGGCGACGGGCGCAGCGCGCTGTGCGTGGACGTGCCGCCGGAGCGCCGCGCGCCGCCCGAGCCCGGCGCCGCGCCCGCGCGCCACACGCTGCTGCGCCACCTCGCGCAGCTCAAGCACCTCAACTGCAGGAGGTACAGGTGGGTACTACTACGTCAGGCGCGTTGTACACTCGAGCACGGACAACTACGTGGCCACGTTCCTGGGCGACGGGCGCAGCGCGCTGTGCGTGGACGTGCCGCCGGAGCGCCGCGCGCCGCCCGAGCCCGGCGCCGCGCCCGCGCGCCACACGCTGCTGCGCCACCTCGCGCAGCTCAAGCACCTCAACTGCAGGAGGTACAGGTGGGTACTACTACGTCAGGCGCGTTGTACACTCGAGCACGGACAACTACGTGGCCACGTTCCTGGGCGACGGGCGCAGCGCGCTGTGCGTGGACGTGCCGCCGGAGCGCCGCGCGCCGCCCGAGCCCGGCGCCGCGCCCGCGCGCCACACGCTGCTGCGCCACCTCGCGCAGCTCAAGCACCTCAACTGCAGGAGGTACAGGTGGGTACTACTACGTCAGGCGCGTTGTACACTCGAGAAGAAAGTTATTCAAAATGCAAATAAAAATCATAAAATTAACAGATTTGCTGGGCTGCTCACCCCGTAAATTTTACAAATACATGTTGACCCGGAAAAATTTTAAAACCTTTAACCTAAGTTCAGATGCACGGTCACGCGCGGTTGGCTCGGGACGCGGTTTAAAATTCTAATAAATTAATGTTATTGTGTACATGAGAGGGAACTTAATGTTAAGACACTCCGTCTCACACTTTCCGCTAATTTCTGGAGGCATTGCGTGTTGAGTGATGGAACTCAACACCGCGCTTTCCCCTCGACACCAGAGCCAAGAAATGAAAATATAAATGTAAATAAATATTTCATCTCCTCGAGTGGGGAACCCACAACCAGTCGATTTACAAACACACTTTGTGCCCCTACGCCACGTCTTGCCTCATATACTTCCCACCACATAACACCAATCTTTCAAGTTTACTCATAAAAACCCACCTACATTACTTACTTCAAACATAAAAGTTTATTCTTAAAAACAATTAATATAATTTTCAGACCCGAAACAGAAACATCCATCCGTTCAGAGCCGGAACCGGAAGAACAATCAAATGACAGTCCAACATTCACAAACTCGGACGTCGTTATAAAAGACTCGCTAAAACAAGAGAAGCCTCAGAACGTCGCACTCAAGTATGCCAGATCGTAGCTTAACATAAACAGGAAAAGGTTTTTTATTTGACTTTTTTTTTTGTTTAATTTATTTGTAAAACATTCCGGCCATGAGATGAAGTAATCATTGGTATGTCTATTTTTGTAGAAATTGTTGGAATAGTTGCGGTTTTTTTTTAAAAACAATAGACAAGTTTTCTTCTTAATATGGTGTTTGCTTAAAAGTATGACATATCTCAATAATTATAAAACCGGCCAATTAGCAAAATACGTTCTGACAATAAAGTTGTTATTATAGATCGTCCTACTCGATATGCCACACAATTATTCTATATTCTTCTATTGGTCTCCACCAAAAGAACTTAGAAACGTCTCAAAAATTCCAGAAAATTCCAAAAAAAGTCATTATTAGTAATTCTAAAAAAAAATATCAAAAAATAATAATTCTAAAAGGAAACGCATTAATAATCTTAATTGCGCAGAGCACAGATTCCAAAACGACACGTCGATTTTTAACTCTCTTAATACTTTTACCTTATAACTTGCATGCTCGCAACTCGCATTACACTATACTAGAAAAATTATATGCTATGCCAAATAATAAGAAAAATAGAATAATTATTTAAATTATCACCGGATTTTTTTTAATTCGAATATTTAAAATTGTGTAACTATAACTTTTTTTACCGACCTTTCCTTTAGTTTAGTTCTTTAATTATGACGTTTCGAAGACCATTTCTTTTGTCTGTCAATGACATGACAATGACATGACATTACCACATTAGAAAGTTTTAAGTAAAAAAAAACAACAAAATGGCGGCATAATCATGTATCTCCGAGTTCCTAGCATGCGTCTTATACGTATATTTAAATAATGAATATTAAAGCTGATATAACAGCATTAGTCATTTGGAAATGTCCTAGTTACCAATATAGTACCTAAACAACTCATAAATCATTTATAGTACTAAAGTCACAAAAAAATATATATTAATTAATGATTAACTAAAAAAAACCGTAATCATCGTAACACATTAAAAAAATCGTTAGTTTTATTCCTATTTTATATGTAATTCATTGATCGATTTGTTCCATTATATAAAATTAAGACCGCTCAGAACTTCGCTCGTGTTGCTTCTAAACTGAGAAACATCAAGCAAGAAAGCAGAAGAATGTGGTCTAATCATTGCATTTTAAATTATATTAACATTTGCTTCTTTTATTTTAATTAGGTATATTTTCAATATAATTTGAGATTACAATATATATAAAATTTTCAAGTAATCTCTAATAAGTACTTATTACTTAAGACTTGTCGTTGAATCTCTGTAGTCTGTCTTCTAATTTATTATAAATTAAATGAGTTAGTGAATATATAATATAAAATATCGCGCATCTTAAATTATTTTAATTACATAAACACATTAGAAAAAATATTCTCAAAAGCATAAAATATTCATAAATAACTTTTAATAAAATAAAAAAAACACTTCATAATTTTCTCATTAAATACATTAAAATTTAAAAATAAATCGTATTGCCATTTGAACGTTAAAGTTCCTCTTTAGCTAATTTGCTATAATTTGATAAACAAACGAATTATAGATAATATAAATGTAGATTTTCTATTAAAATTAAATGACTTAGAAATTTTGTGTGTCTGTGCCGTGATAAATTGCCAGTTTGGTTCAAAATGTCGTGTCTTGTAATAAATTGTGTTGGAAAATAGATAGGAAATAAATCTAATGTGTTTTGATCCGTATTTTCATGGAATAAAGGAAATGACTCATTAATATACAATATTTTACAACTATCATATTAAATTTATTGAAGTATATTGAAATTTCATAAAAGAAATTTAAATTAAACCGTACAGTAGTGCCAATAACACTTTAAAATATTGTTATCATGAAAAAAAACGATTTTTAGACATTTAAAAATCCCTACTAAAATAGACTACATCTATTTATTCCATCGAAAGTACGAATAGTCTTATAGTATGGCAACACCTTTATAAAAGGTCCCAAAACGGAAAGGCCTTGAAATGGTACAAAATATCGCGTAAAAGAGAATTAACGTTTTTAACAGTAGCGGTTATTTGAGAACCAAAGATATTTACAGTTTACTCTCGCACTGTAGGCTATTTGATAATGGAGGTGCTACGTGAATTATTAGTAACAGTATAGATGTAGAGGATTCTGGTTTCGTCGCAGAGCCTTTATTATAAAAATGTTGATTTTTTGGTTTAGGTTGGTACCTTTCTCATGTAGAAAACTCCAATTGACGATAAGTAATTACATTTTGCACTTATTTTAAATACTACGG
Source organism: Heliconius himera (assembly GCA_021202915.1). Classification (NCBI taxonomy): domain Eukaryota; kingdom Metazoa; phylum Arthropoda; class Insecta; order Lepidoptera; family Nymphalidae; genus Heliconius; species Heliconius himera. The sequence continues at coordinate 131,614 of JAJHJA010001256.1, forward strand.
CGTAACAAAATAGTAAAAATATTTTAAATTATGTTATAAAAAATAATAAAAACAGAAATCACAGGCAATGTCACTTTGGCGCCAATTTGTAAAAGACAAAGAATAAAAACAAATTAAAAAAACAAAACAGCCTTAACAATGCATTTTTATTCTGCATACAAATCTATAATTTATTAAAAATATAAAACAAAAAAATATACATCATTTTTATATTTTTTTATTACTTTAAAAATCTATTATAATATAATTTCATTGAAATATTATTAAATTGATACATACTTTTTCTTTAATACTAATAATATGACGCTCTGTGACGTTTCCAAAGTTCGCCATTTTTAAGTTAACGTAGACTGAGCTAGCAGTAGTGGAGTACTTAATTTTATAAAAACGTGTCCCATACGTTAGTCGTTATATAAAACAATGGAGCTTGAACACCAATTAATTATAATATGTAAGCTTAGAATTTTTCATATCTGCTATACTCAGATTAATTATCTTCAATTACATATTATATAATTTATAGAATATTCTTTCCATAGCACTATTGGTTTGTTAATGATTTTTATGAATTAATGAATTATTATAAATGGTTTTTTTTATTTACTTCGCTTAAAAGGAGGTCTATTGGTGTCTTGAATTATGAAATAAAATTGAATATTAACTAATGAATTTCAGAATATAAAAAAAAATCTAAAAATCAGCTACACGCTGTATCCCACACACAGCAGGGTAAGCAGAAGGAACCTGTTCCCCACTTTGCGCCAAATTACCTTACGCGATTAGCCTCGACACCAGAGCGCGATTGATGATATAAATGTAAATACTATGATTGATGATATAATGTATGTACTATAGTGCTACGGAGGGAAGGTTGGTTGTAAATTATGAGTGATTTCGTCATTATAATCTAATTTTAAGGACATAAAATATAAATTGTCATGTTATAATTATTCTTGTATTTATATCCGTATATAATTTTAGCCTGATGTTAGTGATCGGTACACGATGCTAGTCGATAAACATAACATTGTAATAAAAGTATTGTTTTATTAATAACTTTGTCATTTAATTTATTTATAAAAATATGTTTATGGTCGGGCATCGATTTTGAGGGCAGCTTTTATGAGTATTTTGATGACCAAAGTTTGTTGGCAGCTCTCTGTGGGCTGATTTCAGAATTTTATTTAATTTTTAAAATGTATAAATGAATTTTCTTTAAGATAGATTTTTTTTTTTATTTAAATTTTTCATTTAAGAGCTTCTTATCGGCACATAGTCGTAAGTAGTGCCATACAAATAAAAGGCAGTGTTCAAATAAATGTATGCAGTGATATAAATGTTGAGGAAGCTTCGCTTGATTACAAAGTGTGATAACTTAGGGAATACCCCGAGCAAATTTTAATCTTTGTGAAATTATATTTTCAATATGCTGAATAAATCATAAAATGTATATGTTTGTTTTATTTTTGTGTTATTAATATTAAATAATATAATAACGTTATATTTTTTAATATAAGTAATAAAAACATACTAAAAGATAAATCTTTCTAGAAAATTTTCAAGTAATAAAAAAGTTACTAAACTCAAGATTACTTAATTATATGGAAAAGTTTAATATTATCTCTAATTCACAATATGGCTTTCGACGTAAAAGAAGTACTGAAGATGCTATTGTGACACTAACTTCTCATATCTCTGAACTTCATGATAAAGGCAAGAAATGCTTAACTGTCTTTCTAGATCTCAAAAAAGCCTTTGATGCAGCTTCCGTTCCTATTTTGCTGAAATAACTTGAAAGTGTCGGTATAAGAGATATTCCACTATTATTATTTGTATACTACCTAAGTAACAGAAAGCAGAGAGTAAAAAATTGGAGAATACACAAGTGGCGACTGTTCTGTGAGCTTTGGTGTCCCCCAAGGAAGCGTTTTGGGGTCATCTTTATTTTTAATTTACATTAATGACTTGCTAAGTACCAATATTAAGAATGGTAAAACTTTTGCTTACTCTGACGACACTGCAATTGTCTTCTCGGGTCCTCTTTGGAACGACGTAAAACAATTCGCGGAAATGGGACTCCCAAAAGTGTCTCTCTGGCTTAAATCTAACGTTATCTATCACAGTTAATATAAAATTAAATCAGCTTCACGCTGTATCCCGCACACAGCAGGGTAGGCAGACTAAACTTAGTGTTAAAACACTCTGTTCCCTAATATATCACTTAATATAGACAAAATTAATTACATTTGCTTTACTATAAACATTAGAACTCAACCCGGAACCTATTTTAAAATAGAATTGCACAACTTTGCCTTTACAGTAATACTTGTCCATGTGATTGTGCCCCGTCGATCTTGAGTAGAGTTTCTACTACCAAATATCTTGGTGTAATGCTTGATAAGCGTTTATCATGGCATCCTATATAGAGTAATATAAGTTTTCGAAGTGCGAGAATTCAAAAACTTATATGGATTTTTAAAAATTTCAGGCATGCAACAAATAAAACATTACTAATTCAAATCTACGTAGCTTCAGCACAGTCAGTATTGGGTTATTGTATCTCTGTATGGGGTGGAGCATCTAAAATAAAATCCCTTCAGATAGAAAGAGCACAGAGATCCTTGCTGAAGGTTATGTTTTTTTTCGGCATTTACATATTATTTTAAACCTTTTAGATCTTCTACAGAGACTATATACACTGAATTGCGCTTTGAAGGTTCACAGAGCTGTAACTTTTTCAAGCAACCTGGAGGAACCTAACAAAAGAAGAAATATTCCAGCATATTATGTTCCCTATATGAAAACTAAATTTGGTAACCATCATTTTGTTAATCAGTCGAAGTATTTGTATAATGTAATAAACAAAATATTAAACATATATTCCTTAAGCTTATACGAATGTAAAAAAGCAATAAATGTTTGGCTGCGAAGCATAAATTATAACTCTACAGAAGCCTTTATGCAAAGTTGAACTTGCACTACGTACACGCACACACACGCACGCACGCATACACGCAAACACGAACGCATGCACACATAAATTTAGTTATTTATTATTATTATTTTTCTCTATAAAATTTGTGTTATAAAAGAAGAAGCGAAGAAGAACGGGGCCTCCTGTTGCAAGTACTAGTATCATATTGTACGGGTTGCCGTACGAATGTGTATAAATAAAACAGTTTTATTTTATAACTGCAAAATATAATCATAAAACATCTAAAACTATAATGAATTTGATGTAATATGAGTGGTGAGCCACGCGCGGTACTCTTGATGACCGATAGCGATGAACTAACTTATTAAATATAATTAAAATATTAGAATTGAGTAATTTAGGTCACATAAATGCAAGCTAAGCACTCACATGTACGCGCTTGCTCGTACATATTCCCGGGCGGGAAAGATGAGGGTTAGTGGAAGAGATGAGATGCTGCGATGATAACAAGGTGATTATTACAAAGTTGCTTAACTACCGTGAACCCCATGATTAGTAATAATGATTAACAAGATGACAACATTTTTTCATTAACATATAACTTATACCGGAGAAGTGTTCAAATATCCATCGGGAACACTAAATCTAGGTGTCTCTTTCACTAATACACTTGCACTTATATCGCTAACATTCATCACTTCACTACACTGAACTGGCTGCACTGTGGACTGAGTCGGCTGGGGCGCCTCCCGAGCCGGGGCCGCTCGTGGCCCTCGCTCTGGCGCCCATTGCGCTCGCCTTCTGCTGCAATTGTACACCCATACTGCTCCACCGAGGCCCACTAAAGCAAATAATATGTATATCGCTGCATAGTGGTGAACGTCGTGAAAAGACATTTCTGCTAAGGGTTCGATATTTTTCATTAATTCGATATTTCTCTGAATATCTTGAAGCTGAACGGTGTAGTTACGAGATAAGTCAGAGGTATCATTTATAGATACACTCGGTAAGGAGATGTTTATTACGTTGTTAATCTGCGACATTTTGAACGATGGTATATTAGAGGAAATATTGAGTTTACTCTCTCTTTGACGATGTGAGACAGAAAAGAACTCGGAAAATTTTATAGTGCATCCTCCATTGACGCTGAAAAATCCAGAGTGAGTTAATTGCAGAGGCGTAATTTGATCGTCACATACAAGTTTCATATGACAAAGTTCACAACAAAAGAAGAAATATTTATTTAAGCTGCTTAATTCCAGCCATCTGTTCTTGCAAGTGGAAATTATTGTTTTACATTTTCTTTCCTTTGGCATCGTTTCACAGAAACAGTAGTCATCTTTAATAACGTGTATTGATTTACTAAGATGGCATAATATTAACTCCGGGTTTCTTTGTAAGCATAATCTTAAATCCCATTCTGCAAGCGGTAAGAAAGAGTCATGCTTTAGATTGACGGCCACATAGTCGGCCACCGGCACCACAACCACCTCATTGTTGGTATCTATGCGGTGCGGTATGGGGAAAATTTTTAATATTTCATAAACATTGTCATCTATTAGGGGAATCATTATCTCAAATATAATAAACCTGCCAGTCACCTTTGTACGAACTTGCAATAAATTATAAATTTCTGATAAACTCTCCGACGTCTTAATCGGCAGCGACAAGTCTTTAGGAAGCTGCTCGGAGATAACTCCCAGTTCATGCCTTAGTTGGTCAGGTGTGAGAAGATGAAAGTTAAATTTCCCATTATAATTATTAGTTACAGCACCTAGAAGTGTTTTCTGAATGCTATTGAGGCTAAATATTAAGCTATTTGCTATCATAGAAGTCGCCAAAAAGTCATTAATGAGTGATGTATTTTGAATTTCAATGTTTACTTGATTGATGGCTCCTTCTATGGCGTTCAGTTTCTTATGAATTAACTTATGATTTTCATCAACGACTTTCTCAGTGCGTTTTAGTAAATTAAACTCTGCCTCTACCACCGACGTCTGATTCTTCCATAGTAGAGCTAGATGGTTTTGATTTTTTCTTATTAGATCTATGTCGCTCTCATATTTTTGAGCGAAACTGTCATCTAAGACCCCAAACAAGCTGTTTGCAATATATCCGACCCCATTTATTAGCCCGCGTTTGTGACGTATGTTATTGTTTACATCATGCGTCATTAACAGGCTAGTATAGTATTGCAGTTCGCTCACCTCATGCCGTAACTGCAATAAGACGCCGTTGCAATGTAATCGTACTTGTATTTTTTCACATATATTTCCCAGGTATTTTATGTATTTCCCAATAGCCTTAGTGCCTTCTAAATACGGTTGAGTATCGTAATACACTACTAACCGCCAGTCGTCTCTAATTATTTGCATGTCTCTAATATAATCGAAATAAAGACTATTGTTACTTGGTAAGGGACTTATATTATAAAAGGACTGACCTACTGGGATAGTTATAAAAAATAATAATAAAGAAAGTGCTACGGTAGCCAAGCTAAAGGGTTTATTTTTAGTTATAGACTTAATTGAATTTTGTTTCTTATTTATATTCTCATTACTGTTTCGATTTAGGTTTTCATTTTGACAATTTTTTATAATTAAATTTCTAGCTTTATTTAACTCTAGTATGCTTAAATAATTTTGTTTTTTATTTTTTGTAGTGAATCTTAATATCCACGCCAAAATTCTTATAGCTTTTGTCAGTGACGTTTGCTTTTCAATTATTTTCTTAATAATTTCGCTACCGCCTAATAAAACATTAACTTGCTTGTTACTTTTCATGTCTTGATTTGTACTATAGTTTTGTTTCCTCGTATCCTTTTCAGCTATGTGTTGTGGTATCAGTTGATCCCATGCAAGGCCTTCCCTCCAAACGTCTTGAAACAATATCTTAAGCTTTGTAATGAGAGGAGAAAGCCAACCTAACGGATCAAAGATCTTAGATATCTCCGATAAAAGTGTTCTTTTCGTAAGCTTAGATGACGTAAGTAATTGAGACTGAAATGTAAAGTTATCGGTCTGCGGGTCCCTCTTCGTTGACTCCACTTGCTTGAAGTCAAAGGGATCTTGTTCTTGACCAGGTACGTTGACGTGCTTCAGTAGCTTAGGCGAGTTCGATTTCCATTTTCTTAAGTGAAAACCACTCGTCTTCAATAAGTTGGTCGTATCTGTTTGTAGCTGTTTGGCAGCTTGAATCGAGTGTGCCCCATGAATAAGGTCATCCATGTAAAAGGATTCTTCTAGTACGCTAGGCGCTAAACTATCTTGAAAGTTCGGCCTCTCGTCGTGAGCTAATCGTTTAAGCGTCATCATTGCAAGAAATGGAGCCGCTTTAGTTCCGTATGAAATTGTAGCTAAATGATATTCCAGCAACTTTTTATTTGGATTATCTCTCCACAGAATCATTTGCAAATTCTGATCTTTATTACTAATACGTATTTGCCTAAACATCTTTTCGATGTCGGCAGTAAATGCACATTTAAATTGTCTCCATTTAAGAATGAGATTCATTAAATCTTGTTGAAGATTCGGTCCCCGCAACATAACGTCATTTAAACTTAAGCCTGATGACGTTTTACTCGATGCATTAAATACAACGCGTAATTTAGTTGTCGTCGAGTCGTTTCGGGTGACACAATGGTGAGGTAAATAACATCTAAGGAATGCATTACGGTCAACAGCTGCGGGTGTCATATGTCCGAGCGACAAATATTCTTGAATGAATTGTAAATAATCATTTTTAATTGATTTATTTAATTGAAGTTTTCTTTCTAAATTATAAAATTGAGCTACAGCTTTTGATTTTGAATTTCCTAATTTTTCCTGATACTCGGGTTTCAATGGCAACCTAACTTCATATCGCCCGTCATCTCGCCTTTTTGTAGTGGACTGGTAGAATTCCATACACCTTTTGTCTTCCAAAGATAAGTCGGACTTTTCCGCAAGGCCCTCAATTTCCCAAAATTTTTGTATTGCTTCGATGTTATGTAAAACTACATTGCAATGAACGGTTTTAGTATTGCCACTCAAAATCCAACCAAGCTGCGTTTGTTGAGCGGTCGGTAAGGCCGAATTTACCCTGCATATTCCATCCATAATAACAATAGAATATATATCTGCGCCTAATAAAATATCTACTGGGCGACTTTTATAGAACTCCGGGTCCGCCAGTGTAATGTGATCCAAGTATGACCAGTTCGATTTTTCTAATGTACAACTGGGTAGGTTTTTAATAAGTTGTTTCATTATTAGCGCATCGGTTTCAAAGGAAAAATCGTTTATTAAAGATGAACATTGTAGGGTGACCATACCCTTACTATTGCTTTCCTTATCGCCGACGCCTGAAACAATCCCCTTACACCGTTGCCGTGGGATTTTCAAGGCCTGTGCTGCATGCTCTGTAATAATACTAGTTTGTGAGCCCTGGTCTAGCAGTGCCCGCAGGATACAGAAAGATCCATTAACGGCTCGCACCTTTAACATAGTAGTAGGGAGTAAGACCTCGTTTGGGTCCTCCTGAACTGACACGTGTGAGTTGCGAGGGAGTTGTTTTTCTGCGCTGGCATTTTCCCTTGTAGCAGAGTTGCCCCCGCGCACGCACGTGCCCTCACCGCTATGACCGACTTCCGTCGATGCGCGCGTGTATTGCGATTGCATAAATGCTTCATGTAAAAGTCGATTATGTGCCTTATTGCACTCGCGACAAGCTTTATTTGACTTACACTGCTTACCTTGATGATTTGATAAACAACTTATACATAAATTTAATTTAGTTGCAGTTTTTAGCCTATCGCTAGGTAGCATCTCTAGAAATTTCTGACAGTAATATATTCCGTGGTCATTACTACGACATAATGAACACCTATATTTTGACATGAGATTACTTTTATCGTTAAGAACTGGCGAAATTATTTTACTATTAATTAAGGACATTTTATCATAATATGATTTGTTAAGATGCGTACTAGGATATTGATTTTTATTACTAACGATATTTTTTTGCATAGCGTTGTCTTGTTTTCTATGTGACGACTCTAATGAAATAAATTTAGCTTCTAAGTACTGTAAATATTCTTTAAGGGATGGCAATTCGCGTGGGTTATTTACCGATTCCATATAATCAGTATAAGACGCGGTATCTAGTTTTTGGGTTAATAAATATACAATAATAGGGTCCCAAGAAGTAATGTCAACCCCTAAATTTTTTATTGCATTAAGACATTCTTGTGCAGTATCATGCATTCGTTTAATTAGAGCGACTGACTGCTGGTGCATTACAGGTAGACTCATAAGAGTGTTCATATATGATTGAAAAATAAGTTTTGTATTATTATATCTCTGATTTAATATATCCCAGCAGACTATATAATTATCTGAGGTAACATTTAAATGGTGGATGAGTCTCTCAGCTTCTCCTTTTACTTTGGACTTGAGATACTGCATCTTCTGAGCGTCAGACATGCCATTATTCTTATGGATAGTCTCATTAAACAAGTCCTTAAATGAAACCCAGTTATTGTAGTTTCCACTAAACGTAGGAATTTCCAACTGAGGGGTGGATTTTACAATATGTGCAACGGACCATATCTTCTTGTTGATGGCCTTTTTTACGGCCTGGTACTTATTTTCATACGCTGAGAAAGTACACTCGTACTCCTCGTTCGATCCGTTCAGCTCGCTGTCTAGCTCCCAGTGCAGGGTGTCGATAGCGGACCAGCGAGACTGAATCGTGCGAAGCAGATCTTCTAATTCCCATCTCTCGCTTATTAAATCTAAAGTTATACCTTCCACTGTTCGGTGGAAAGCCTTGAAGTTGCTTTGTTGTTTTCTCAGCATGTCCACGGTTTTGCTATCCGTATGCGAGTGTTGTAGAGCAGCCCTACTGCCGCTCGATTGTGGATTATTTGGAGTCAATCCTTTATTAGGCTCCTGTGTTTTCAGTGTGAACGTGGGAGGTTTACCTAGAGGAGATTGTGGTTTCTCTCCAGCTGTTATATCACAGCTCTGGATATGAGTCTTAATAGTACCATACCTCTCGTTCATCCTCTCTACATCCTTAGTAATAGCCTCACGAGTGTGAACCTCTAACTCCTTACTCAGTAGTCTCGTAAAGTTACTCTCGTACTCGAACCAATAACTTTCTAGAAGGTCCAATCTCTTCTTTATATACTCGGGAGTCCTTCTACTTGCGCCGTCTTTCTTAAAATTTGTATATACGCTTTCTATGGCCGATGCCAGCTGCTGCTGGTTAGCCAAAATATCAGCCACAGAAGACATTGTTGAGAGAGATATAATATAAAATAAATGGACAGATCTTACTTGGAATCTGCGCGCCCGAATCCTTAGTGCTCAGGCGATTCTCACTGCAACTGTTAATGTCACAGTAAGGGACGAATACTACTCACTATTCCTCTTGATAGAACAGTACACGTAGCACACGAATGTCACTTATTACATAGGTATATAGTTCTAATGCACTGTGTCTCTATAGGTAGACCGGTAGACGGAACCGCATACACGTGGACGTACAAGGGTCCCGCTTTTCGGTAGGTTCGAAGGACCAATATGTACGGGTTGCCGTACGAATGTGTATAAATAAAACAGTTTTATTTTATAACTGCAAAATATAATCATAAAACATCTAAAACTATAATGAATTTGATGTAATATGAGTGGTGAGCCACGCGCGGTACTCTTGATGACCGATAGCGATGAACTAACTTATTAAATATAATTAAAATATTAGAATTGAGTAATTTAGGTCACATAAATGCAAGCTAAGCACTCACATGTACGCGCTTGCTCGTACACATATTTATTTAGAAAACGTATAAAAATTTGAACTCGAACCCGCGCCTCCTGGCAACCGACCAGGCGTTCTGACCACTAAGCCATACGTTCTCATCTCATTACAACTAATTTATGTTGTTAGCATCTATGTAGGGAGATTTTTACAAATTTCCGCTACCTAAAGATAATTGCTAAGAAATATCGTCTGGCAAGAGAGAATGCTATTTATTAAATATTTTTTACATTTTTTGAAGTATTAATCCACACTTAGGAAAGAAAAATACTAATTTAGAAAACGTATAAAAAGAAAAAAAATTACTTTAAAAAATCTTAAAATACTAGTATCATACTGGTAACTTACTAGGCTGGTCTCTTTACTTTCTATGTAGCTAAGTAATATGTGAAACTGAAATAAATATATTTTTAATTTTTTTTCTGTAGATTAGGCAAAAGAAGCATTTGGGGAAACTTTATCTTGTAGTAAATTAGTTTTATTGAGGCCGTCGTGGCGCAGGGGCACACACAACGCGACGGTTGTGGGTTTGATCTCCGCGTTTAGGGAATGATTTATTATTAATTAAAATTATTTTTTCTTCTATCTGGCACCAAGGCAAAAGCTTGTCGTTGAGTTCTGCTACAATGCATATTGAGATGAATGCCTCGAAAAGTGGAGAACAGTGTCATAAAAGTAGGTTCTCTAAGACTACTTTGCGGTGTGCAGGACACAGCTTGAAGCCTTTTACTACGTCGTTTTTTTTAATTGTAGTGAATCATTCATGCCCTATTTTTTTATGATTTTCATGACTAATAAGAATTGACTCGTTTACATCATCACAAGTTGTTTACATCCTCCCAAATCTATTTATAATTACTACACACTATAAAAACTACTATTTTTAAATATTTGTTATTTACATATAAAAATAGATAATTATAAACATTGTATATATTATGATCTCTGTAAAAGGTAAATCGTAATTTTGTTTCGTGTCAGCAATTAACTTTATAATAATAGTCATTTGGAAGCCGATTTGATTTTACTGAGTCATTTTAAATTTCCACAATATTTTCCTCATGATGTCATAGAAATATCTTAATAAAATATGATATACATATATAGATTCAAATGTGATATAAATTATATATTGTAAAGTAAAACAATTAAAAAGAAAGCCTTTCAACGATCATTATTAATACCACAATGCGGTCGCATTCATATCTTTTATAATATGAAATAGAAATGAATTTTCTAGCAAAAAACTTTTATATTTACATTTTTCTCATTAAAAAGTGCTCGCAGAAATTAGGTCAGTTGTTTCATTCAGATGCGACCTGAAAAGAAACGTTTATTCTATAAAAAAATATATATTTCTTAGCTCTTCTTTCCGCCATTACTTTTTTTATACTAAAAAGGTGAAATAAAGGAAAATGCTAATTATTTTGTTAAACATCCTTTATTTACTTCATAAGAATAACCTCAGGCCAGATTACAGTCGAAGCTGAGATTTATCCAGAATCCACGAGTTCCTCGAAGCGACAGCCAGTGCTACTTCACCCCGGCGCCCACGCCCTGTTAAACACAAACATATAGTTTACACTGAAAAATACAACAGAGGGCCTAATCAAATTTAAAGAAAAATGAAGAGATTTTAAGAAAAATTGCAAAATTTACGAGAACAAAAACGTTACGTTGTATGCGCATACTGTGGTCGTCAGTCGCAAACACCGCCTGGTATTTAGCTATATCGTTTGTGATAAAACGTTCAAGTCCACTTACTAGTACGCAAAATAATTCTCAAGATGTTGAACTCATATAGTTAGTGATAGGAGAGAGCGTGTCAGAGCCGCTCGCCGCAACGTGTCCGACTACAGCCGTACTTACGTAGCGCTCCGCGCGGTGTCCGCAGCGCGCCGCATGTCCCGCACGCATGCACGCACGCACGCATGTCCGCACGCCCATACGCATGTCCGCACGCACGCACGCATGCACGCACGCACGCTCGTCCGCACGCACGCACGACGCACGCACGTGCACGTTAGCGTTCAACGGTAATGCAAATTATTATCTACATCGAGAGGCAAATATAACATGATTCGCAACTATCGCCCGCGAGTTCGGGCTATGGAGGCCTGCAAGTCAATCACATGTTAGAGTGGGGGCCGCAACCGTGGGAGCAAGCTGGGGTGATGGGACAGGGACGGGGACACGGGGTCGTGGTGGGGGGTGGGGGTGGGCGGACTGCATGCCAACGGGGTGTCGGGGGGCGATTAAAAGAAATACGTTCCAAAAAAGGAATTTAATCTAAAAGAAAAATATACATCTTAATCACCTTACATTACACTTATCGTTACAACGCAATCATTCACATAATTATAATCGCAGTCCAATGCTGGGATATGTCAACAGCGACCGTAATCGGATTAAATGAAAATTAGCCGTATCAATTGGTATTCATTTATTGTTTGTTTGTATGTTTGTTACGCCGCCCTAGCGCTAGCCTACGCCGCAATAGCGCCCGCGTTTAACGCCGCTCGCCGCTAGTAGCGCCGCGGGACGTCCCGAGCGCCGCGCGCCGCGCCTCCGCCGCCGCTACACAACAACACGCCTGTTATCTACTCCGCCTCAAGTCCACGTCAGCGTCGCCACTACCGAACGACCCGAGCAACCAGAGACTATTCCATATACCTCCCCATTCAAACAATCGCCACCATTATATTATCTAATTAAATTAATAAGTTCCTAGCACAGAGCTGTGTCTAGTGTTAACATATTCTATAATATTTACTATTTATCTGTTATATATCAACTTATTGTTCACATACAAACTCAGTACAGGTGCCGGAAATGCTAATAATGTGTAACATCTTCTAGTTTACATACATCATATTATGGTATTGTAGCTAAATCTAGGAATATGTAACTTCATGCAAAACATAAACGTGAATTATTGCTATAATAATGGTGAAGCAGACATTGTTTTATCAAAGAATCACTAATTAAGAAGCTTTTATAATAAGTTTTAAATCTAAATTTTAGAATAAAAATACATCTATTAAATTAAATTTTCAAAGTTCTATAGAAAGTTTTTAGAAAGTATATTTTAAAACACTATTGAAGTAATGACTAATTTAGTGTGTTTATAAACATTACATATTCCTAGTAAAAAGTGGAGTAAACATTCTCTCTGGTTGCTGTACTTATAAGTTGATTCTTACCGTCCCATAGGGGGGTATTGTTGGGCATAGGGGTCTCTGTCGTAGCCTCCAGCAGCTCCTGCTGCCCCACGCCTGCAAATACAAACATGTGGAAGTTATTAAAGATTATAATATATTAAGAAGATATAAAGATTCTTTAGTAAAGAAATAGTGAAAGAATTAGTATATCTTGTAAATATGTAAATAACTTACATAGGAGGTGGTGTTCTCCTGCTGTACATATCTCCGTTGCCCATAGGTGCGGCACGGGGAGGAGCTCTGTCATAGCCCGAGGACATGGGCATAGGTCCCCCTCGCATGGGCGCTCTGCGATCCATCATGTCTCTTTCATCTGGATACATAGGTGCTCGTCTGTCATCAGGATACATGGCGGCCATGTCATCAACTGGGGCACCGTATCCTCGTCTGTCATCTGCGTACATCGGCGGGGGAGCTCCGTACTGGTCGCGAGCGCCGCGGCCGTCCATCAGAGCGAAGCCGCGACGGTCTTCACCGCCGTAGCCGTTATAGCGGTCGTCATATCCTCCTCCTATCGGGGGCCTCTCTAGCGTGCGGTCATAGGGCGCTCCGCCGCCCATACCATTCCTCATCGGCATGCCACCGCCGCCCATGGGCGGCCCACGCATATCACCGCCGCGCATCGGACCCATTGGACGGGAGTCGCGCATATGAGGATAGGGTGCATCTCGGGGACCGCCGGGACCGCCTCGCATCGGGCCGCCGCCTCTGCGGTCCATAGGGCCCCTCATACCACCGCGCATTCCACCACGACCGCCACCGCTGCGCTGTCCTCTTTCCTTTATCCTTCCTTTTTCTACAGTTATTACACCGCCATTAAAAGAGGTATTGTTCAGAGCCCTGATAGCAGCAGCGGCCTGGTCCTCCGTTTGCATGTGGACGAAACCACATCTGTTCATAATATCGCATTCTGTTACGGCTCCAAAGCGTTCAAATAACTTCCTGAGCTCTTCGGGCTTCGAGCCCTGCGGCAAGCTTCCCACGAACACTTTCGTTTGCTGTAAGACGACATAATCGTAAGAAACCTTCAACGTTTACGTAACACATAAATAAAAGTAAAATTATCTTACGTACCGCCACCATGTTGAGGAGATTATTGTATTTCTGTTTGTATTTTTCACTTATTTATTGCACGTGCACTGTGTAACCCGCCTTGCCCGCTTATTTTTCTAACAAAATGGCGGGGCCGAAGTAACGCTACAGAAGCCGGAATGACGCCGTGATGTCATAAGTTGTCTATGGCACTCAATAATTGATTGGCACGCTCACTTTGACAAGAACAAAATAAACATCATGATTGGATTAAACTGTTAACACGACAACTTGTAGATTTCACGAGGGAGACAATTAAATAATTTATTATATATTAAAAAGCCTTATCGATAAGTGAAAATAAATGTTATGTTAATGTTATATTCATTGCAAATAATAAATTATGAACCGATATTTTAAAATTGTAAAAACTTACTCATCGATTATAGAGACCATAAACCATGCTTGGATGAATGAGAATAAAAAATATTTAATGTGCATCGAAATATTGTTCATTAAAATTAGCTATAATGAATAAACATGTTAAAAGTGAATCATTTTATTTAGTGTTCTAAACAAAATCTATTTACAGAAATTATGAAAACAGCAACAATAATAACACAAAGATTTTTGAATATAGCAACACAAGGAGAAATTTGCCTATTTTACTATAGGATGAAAAAATGAAAATATTAATAATTAAACTCAATGTCTTTTCTATGTCAATATCAATATCAAGCAACTCAAGGAACGTATAATATTACATCTATAGCATAGAACATATACTCTATAGAGTATTTATATGTTACCGCCTTACCGGTATAACTTCGGTGTTCTTTACAATACCTCGGCAATGTATAGAATACCTGGGTTTTGTCCTGGCAATGTATCAAACAATATAAATATTATTGTCAATTGCATACCTTATGTTTACAAATTCACCTTGCTAAAGATTGTGTAAAGTACCTGCTGTTCGACTGGCAATGTATAAAATAGATAGATTGTTGGTTATCAGTCTGTATTCCTATATTCCCGCTACAGATATAACGCTTTTGAAGATAATATGCCATGTCATTATTTGTCTTACAACTTCTAATTAAAAATCCAGCACGGCTTATATCTTCCTTTTATGTGGAAGCCATTATCTCCAAAATACTGAGCATTAACAATTAAATCAATTGGATACTTCTTTCACAATGCATGTTTAATAGTATTTATCAAATTATTACACAAAAAAATCAGCTTCATGTATCCCGCACACAGCAGGGTAGGCAGAGGGAACCTAGTGTTGAGACACTCCGTTCCCCACTTTCTGCCGATATCTGGAGGCATTGCGTGTTGAATGGCAGAACTCAACGCCGCGCTTGGAATCGAAACCAGAGCGAAGAAAGGGAAACAGAAATTTAAGTAAATATTTCATCTACTCGAGTGGAAATCGACCTCACACTTCGTTATTAACTTATTATAAAATAGTTAAGAGGGGGGCTTTGAACAGCTTTTTCATTTGAATAGAATGAAAAAGATATTGTTTTATTATATATGAGCTCTTTATTACCCATTGCTTATTACAAAAATACATTAATTGAAATAACATATTAATATTTTCATGCGTTAATAAATTTTTACAAAACAAAAATAATAACATAAATACTTTTGACTTAAATTAGGTAACATAAAACTACCTATAGAATACCTATAGTACTGCTGACGAATTGTGACCTCCCCAAAGCACACGTGACATTATTTTTTTTACATTTTGAACAAAAAAAAACATAAATAATGAGACATTTCTCAAGAAATTAAATCATACAGCGAGCGGTCTCGAAATTATGCAGCGGATGCGCTATTTTTTTGTATCTGTTTTATCTTTATTTTTGGTTAAGTTGGTCATACACAATTTTTTTATTTTTTATTTTGTCTATACGGTATGGCACAGATAATTTTTAATACTCATAGACCAGAGCTTTTAAACATTTTATTGGCTTTTTAGTTTCAACATAATGTTTAATTTATAATGATTTCTTCTAACTTATATAAATTATTTTATAAGTTTTTTTCTGTCTAATACTACTCTTATCTCTTTGTGCCTTATTTTAAAGAGAAACGCAAAAGAAAAGTAGCTTTTTTTTTGGAATATTTGCTACATATATTCATAATACGATTACCGTTTTGTTTCCTTTTATTAAGTAACACTTATTACATTTACAATTATTACATATTAAATTTATTTTTTATATACCTTTTACTTTAAAATGGTAAACAATCTTTGTATTTAAACTTCAAAATATATTACTATAAATGTGACTTGAGAGCCAAGTTAAATAAATGATAAATAATGCATCGTTTGGAGATCACTAGTTTCTCAGTAAGTCAGTCAACAAAAATGCTGGTTTTAAAACGTTAATATATCAATGACCATTTGAGGTTAATTGTTGAAAATTTATTTATAATACAAGGTTTTAATAAATATTATAAAATATATTGCAAGCAGACTTATTGGCTTATGAGTTACGAAGGGCTTAAAAGTAGCTTGAAACCTTTTTAGCTATGTTGCTTTTTAACTTGGCTAAACACGCTGGCGTGTGTCCTGATCTTTAGCTTCAGAACATTTATTATATGCCAAAACTAGACAAAAAAGTAAAGAGAACAACACTTTACTCATTGATTGCTTTACCTAAAATAACTTAAATATAAGCAAAAACCTTCCGGGAGTTCATAATCCTGAATTCTTACGGTATAAAATGATTTCAGATAGCTTCGACTTGACCTTGACAATAAATTTAAAAAGAGGCGAGCGTAAATGCCCGCTGAAACATTTTTATATAGATAATTTATAGCTTCATAAAATAAAATATTTTTCTTTAAATTATGAAAAGTCTGTTATTTTATAAAACGTAAAAACATTTTATTTTATTCATATTTCATCAGGTGCAAGCAAATTCCAATGATTTACGTTGTACTCTGCACACAGCAAAGTAGGCATAGGGAACCTAGTGTTAAGACAGTCCGTTCCCATTGATAATCTGTTCCCCATTATCCACTGAATTCTGAAGGCAAGGCAGTGCGTGTTGAATGGCGGATTTCAACGCTGAAATTTTCTCTTTTCTCTTAACAGAACGAGGAAACAAAAATATTAAATATTTCATTTCCTCACAACCTGCCACGTTTACAGTCACATATTTGTGCTCCTGCGCCACGAGCCCTCAACTGGCCTCAAATTCCAATTCATTTAAAAGTTTTAAAAGTAATTTTATTAACTTTAATAAAGGCTTAAATCTGAAAATGCTTGAAGTTACAGCCATAAAGTTTTATAAACAAAAAAAAATATATAAAAATGATACTTTCTTAATATACACTAAACTCTTAAAACTACTACGATACGAAGAAAAATAAGAAATAAACATAATATTTACATAAATTAGGCAAAAATACCGACAATTTACACGAAAATTTATAAAAATTACAAATCCCAAACACCTAATGTCACCTCAATGAATCCAAATAAACTGAAGCATTATTAATAGTTCTTATTAATTTGGCCACTTCATATCTTATCGAAGTTTTCACGAATTCCGCTACATTATAATTGGTAATACCGCCACAGTCTTGAGCAGTGCAATTGAAAATATCTAATATTTTTAAAGTTATTTTCTCTGGGTCGTTGTGGAGCACGGCCTTGGGTGTCACGCGTTTCGCCTTCTTGAATAACCCGTCAGCAGCGATCGTTAGGTTGATGGAGACGATGTCGTTGCTCCTTCTCACCTCGTTCCGCGCCATACGTCCCAGTAAATAGCCTGGAACAGGTTGACATTTTAAAATTTTAGTGGAGATTTTAATTACTTTTTATCTTTTTTTAACTGTGTTACACTGTGTGTGTGCCAATGCACATAAATAACAGTTAAGCAGAGGGGACCTGGGGACCTAGTGTTAAGGTACTCCGTTCCCATTAAGACACTTCCATTCTCCACTTTCCGCCGAATCCTCGAGGCATCGCGTGTTAAGTGGCGTAAGTAAACGCCACGTTTGGTCTCGTTACGAAGCGAAAAAATTACAATTGTGTGGGAATCGAACCTACAACCTGTCGCGTTTACACTCACGCTAGTACCCTTGCGTCACGACAATTATTTTTCTCAATCTGGTGAACGGAGTACCTTTATACTAGGTTTCCTCTGCCTACTCTGTTCTGCAGGATACAGGTAAAAGGGTCTTTTTTATGTTAATAATATTTTGTTAAATTATGTTGTGATTATTCGAATAGTACATACGTGAGTGTTACGAAGAAAAGCTACTTCAAAATGTACTCTGTATTATTATTATTACTAGGTAAGCATCAGAAACCTGAGAACCTAGTGTTAAGATACACCGTTGGGTATTGAGTGACAAAACTCAACGCAGCGCTGTGCCTCGTTGGGAGAGTGAGAAATAGAAAATATTAAATATTTAATTTCCTCGAAATTTCCTCCGTATTTTACTCTTTTTTTTTATTTAGTATGTATTAATAAAGTTATTTAATTATTGCTTAAATAATTCTATGCTAATAAAGGCCAGTCGTGGCGCAGGGGCACAAAGTTTGACTGTAAAACCGACTGGTTGTGGGTTCGATCCCCGCTCGAGGAGATAAAATATGTACTTAAATTTATATTCCCATTTCTTCACTCTGATGTCCAGGTAAAAGCGTGGCGTTGAGTTATGCCACTCAACACGCAATGCCTCCGGAATTCGATAGAAAGAGGAGGGACGGAGTGTCTCAGCACTAGGTTCCCTCTGCCTACCCTGCTGTGTGCGGGATACACCGTGAAGCTGATTTATTTTTATTTAATAATTCTATAAATAATATATATAGATATATAGAAGCCCACCCGAAAAAAAAATTAAATGAATGTAAACATTCGGGCAGTACGTGCAGTAGATAATTAGGAATGCAGCCGATTTGAACATTCTAAAATAAGCACAGTGTTTCAGTGACTTTTTGGCATATTTACTTAAATAACAGTAAAAAATTATCTTCTTGGCAAATTTTTTTTTAAAAATATTGTTTGATTTTACTTACATATTTAGGTATATATTTATATGTCTACTGTATATTTATAAAAGTACTTTAAACAGTTCATAATTTATTGGGTTTATTGTTTTGTTAAACTTAAGAAAATGAATTAATACACAATAAAATAACAATATTTTCATTTCTTTGCTCAGATGTTGAAGCAAAGCGCGGTGTTGAGTTCCGACACTACACACGTAATGTTTTTAGAATTCGGCAAAAAATTAAATAATGGAATGTATTTTAACACTAGGTTCCCTCTGCCTACCCTGTCACAGCGTAAAACAAAAAAAATATATATGTTGAAAAAAAAAAACAACACAGCATGAACAACAAAATCAAATCGAAAAATCGTTAGTAAATAACACAAGCACTCACCTCCAAATATACACACAATCCCAATAAAGAACATCAGCGTGGCACACAGCCTCTTGGTGACGTGAGGCGCGGAGCCCGAGCAAGACCGCCTCTCCATACTCATTGTTCACCAGAAAACCACTATTTCACCCAAAAACGACCTTCCCCCAGCACTCTGAACGTGGAATGATCATTTCGTAATGCGGCGGCCGTGAATGTTAGTTATTTATAAATTATTGTGTTTCGTCTATGAAATTTTCGTTGGAATGATGTTGGTTACGTTGTGTATGTGTCGGTGTTTCCTGCGGGGTCGCCGGTCACCTCAGGGCTTGGTGTTGTGCCAGCTCTGTATGATGGGAAAGAATGAGTCATGTTTAATGTGACCAGACGTCCCCGCTTATCACTTGTGCCGTTGTGCGTCGAAAAACAGCCGCAAAAAACGAAAGTATATAAGTACGAATACGGATTAAAAAGCAGGAGCAGATTCAAAGAAAAATATGAATGTTGTTAGTTATTATTGAGGCCAGTCGTAGCGCTGCGGCACAAAGTGTGACTGTAAAACCGACTGGGTTGTGGGTTCGCTCCCCATTCGAGCAGATGAAATATTTACTTAAATTTATATTTACATTTCTTCGCTCTGGTGTCGAGGATAAGCGAGGCGTTGAGTTCTGCCATTCAACACGCAATGCTCCCAGCATCCGGCAGAAAGTGGGGAACGGAATGTCTTAACACTAGGTTCCCTCGGCCTACCCTGCCGTGTGCGGGATACAGCGTGAAGCTGATATAATTTAATTTTTTTAACGAAAGTTATTAAAAAGACCAAAACCATTGGTACATATAAACGAAAGTAAACTGTCGTATTATATGTATATCGAAAACTCAAATGTTACTGTTTAATATAATAGTTATAAAATAAAGAATATATTAGTACCGTATTGGCGCTCCGTTCTCTCTGACTACCCCGCTAGGGATAAAGCGTGAAGCTAGTTTAGTTTAGTTTTTAGTTTATATTCTGATTAACGAAAAAACCCCCAATGTCCCGTTTTAAACCGAAAAAAGAATGGTCACTATCTTCCGTTGAATACGCGTGGAATTTTTGATACGATTAAAGATGAGTGGTGATCTCGATTTCGGTCTGTTACTTATCGTATGAGGTTGTAATTCTGAGTATTATCCTTTTATATATGACTAACGAAAAAAAATATTATATAGTAAATTTAGAGGAAAATTTGAAAACTTCTGGTTCTCACATATAGAAACGTTAGCTGATCATCACCATTTGTGTAAAGGTACACTATAAATCTATAACAGAAACAAAACAAAATATTAACAAAAATAAATCAATCAGCTTCACGCTGTTCCCCGCATCATAAGGATCATCACATCATCACAGGGAACCTAGTGTTTAAGACACTCCGTTCCCCAATTTAGCCAACTTAAACATTCACACACGCCAAAGTACTGTAGATATAATTGTAAGCATGATAGTTGTAAATTCAATATCGACTCAGAACGATAGATATAAATGAATTATTTTCCTACAAGTGCTCAATTTATTAAGGCGCAGCGTTAAACCACGCAATATCTTGGAAATTGAGAGTTGCGTAGGTAACGGATGTCTTTTACCTACCCTGCTACCCAGGAAAAAGTATACAGCTGTATTATAGTGATTTTTTAAAAATATTTACTTGGCATTCATTGACCCTACAGATTAGAACCCACAAACGAAGTTAAAAGACGGCACCAACTGTGCCACACCGGTGTTTTTTCCACTTTTTTTTTAAATTAAACAAAATGATTAGTTCAATGTCCTGGATTTGAATCGACGATATGAATGAGGCGAATGATTTCCCGAAAGTAACAACAAAAATAGTTTAATGTCAATGACTGCTTACATAGAGTTGTATAGTAGATATATTTATATTACTTATAGAGAAGTGCCTTTGGTCGGTGCCAGTTAAGAAGGTGGTAGCTTCCTGTTGGACTGACACTACTGACATGTCTTTTTAATTTGACGATTCAAAAGTGCTTCTAATTTTGATTTTGAATCATGTCAGTTGTGACGCAGGGGCACAAGGTGTGACTGTGAAATCGACTGGTTGTGGGTTCGATCCCCACTCCAGGAAATGAAATAGGTATTTACTTACATTTATATTTTCATTTCTTCGGTATGTAGTCGAGGCAAAGCGCAGCGTTGAGTTTCGCCTCTTAACACGCAATGCATGCACGCAACGCAATGCCAAAACTCGGCGAAAATTGAGAGACGGATAGTCTTAACACTAGGTTCCCTCTGTCTACCCTGCTGTGTGCGGGATACAGCGTGAAGCTGATTTGATTTGATTTAAATTAACACATTTACCAGCACTATAATGTGAATTTAAGTAATTTAACAAGGGTTTTTTCCATATAAAATTACCTGAGTATATTTAGACAAATTTAAAATAAATAAAAAAAATCACAATATAAAAAACAAGTATTTATTCATAAACTTAAATCATTTCTGTAAAAACATTATTATATCGCTACATTATACATATAGAATAAAAAATTATATATCATCAATTCCCGGAAGCCACGACTCGCGAAGACATTAAACGAAAATTATTTATTAGTTTTAGCGTAACACGCGACAGACATATAAATATTTTCAGTGCACAGATTATAAAAATCTCAAAAACGTAGACGAAACAAAATTAGGATCTGTTATTACTTTTATAATATATAATATATATAATAAAACAATTAAAAAAAATTTTATTTTCATTAAAAATCTCGTACAAAATATAGTTTTTAAACATATAGGTACTTCACGCCGCGGCCTGGGGGCCCATGTTAAACAGCACTTTGAGGTCCTCAATGGTCAGCTTGGAACCGTTGGTGTTCCTGGCTCCGTGTGAGGACGCTCTCAGCTAACGCCAGTTTCGCCTTCTGGAGTTGTCTGATCGATTGTTCCACTGTGTCCACACACATAAACCTGTTAAGAAATTATTTAACTATATATACATATGTAAATAATCTCTCATTACATACACATATTTTATTAATATTATTAAATGAATTTAGACGAAACTTAACTGTTCTAAATTTTATATATCAGAAAAACAAATAGGCTACAATTTATGTGAGCATTTTGCATAGACGTAGGAATTAGGGCGCAGGTGATTCGGGCCCACCCAGTATAGTTCTGTGCCCATTCCAGAATAGTTCTGTGCCCACTCCAGAATAGTTTTGTACCCACCCCAGAAATTTTACTAATGAAAAGTTTGTGTGGGTGGTTGCTAGTCACAGTATAGTTGAAACTTGAAAAAAAATAATTTAAAAGTGTTCTCTCGTGAAGCCGGTTGTCCTGACAAGGAGATTTGGCTCTTGCAATGAAAATAATTTATCACTGTCATCGATTCTAGAAGCATTTACAAATTTTGTAAGCAGACACGACGACTAGAAATGGGTATAATTACAATTTTTAACAAAAAAAACCGACTTCCACCGGATTCCATAATTTGAACCTCTAAACTCTAACTACCCTTGTAGTGTATCTCTTATGAAATATGAATAAAAAAGAATCATTGAAATTGGTTCGCATGATATTGAGTTATTTGTCCATTTGTCGCGCACTAACTTAATGCAAAATTAGGACTCATGTGATTTTCTTACAGATACCATTATCAGAAATGAGACCACCCGTGAAACACCAGCTTTCAAATAAAAAAAGAATCAACAAAATCGGTTCACCCAGTCCAAAGTTCTGAGGTAACAAACATAAATAAAAATACACTCGAATTGATAACCTCCTCCTTACGAAAGTTAATTATCATTAAAATTAATTAATTGAAAAAAATATTGATTCAAACGATATAGAAATAAAAGTAACGATTTAAATAGCTAGATTTATTTCAGTTCACACCATTCAATGGTTCACATCATTAATAAAGTATCTCCTCGCAAAGTGATGTGGGCGCTCTATAAATAAATAACGTAAATAGCACCACTGGTGATCGATTAGTTACTGAAGCTATCGTTCACTTCAGGGCTATTGAAGCTATATACTACATTCGATTTTTTTTCTGCTTCACTCTGTATATAACACACTGCAGGTAGGTAGTGGGAACCTAGTGTCAAGACACTCCGTTTCCCCACTTTCCGCCGAATGGAGGAAGCATTGCGTCTTGTCTGGCGGAATTCAGTGACGTGCGTCACTAGAGCTAACATATGTAAAAAATATATATTTAAATAAATATTTCATTTCCTGGAGTGGGGATAGAACCCACAACCAGTCGCGTTTACAGGCAAACCGTGCCCCTGGCGCCACGACTGGCCTCACTACGTTCTAATGCTTTATGTATATATGTATATGTAAGGGAATAATGACTAGGCTTCACTTCAGAGTGAGTTCCGACAGTGACCATGTCGACCACGAACGACGACAACGCGCTCATATTTATATAACAAATATGAATTTTTGTTTGTATGTTTTGAAAATATATATGCTGTTGCAGGTGAAAGAGAGTTAAGCTTCCATTCTACACTTTTGAGATCATCAAAGCTCAATCATCATTCATTTATAAGTAAAATATTAAATCACGCGCGCTTCACGCTATATCCCGCATACAGCAGGGTAGACAGAGGGAACCTAGAGTTAAAACACTCCGCCAAAGTTTCTGCTAAATCCTGGAGAAATTCCGTGTTGAGTGGCCGAACTTAACGCCGCGCTTTGCCACGACACCAGAGCGAAAAATTGTCATAAAATCATTCATTCATCATCTCATATCAAACATATAAATTAAATATATTCTATATTCTCTAGAAAATAAGTTTCTTATAATTTCTGAAGAAATTATAAGATATTTTGGCAGATATAGTCGGGTTGTAGTGCCAGTACGAAACTACGCCAGTACTAAAAACTCTAAAATTCTTAATTATACAAAATTGGCAGACAAAATCAACGTGTCACTAATAAAATAAACAAAATTAATTTAAATAAATTTTGAGGAATTGGCATACAGAGACGCGTCGGTGTGCCAGTTAAGTTTCAATGGCCAAATTCCGGAAATTCCGAAACAGTGTGGAGACGACATTACTCGATGACTGTAGTATAGGATCATTCACCGATGACGTATATGAGATTATACTAAATGATTTTTCTTGGGTAAATTTTTTGTCTTTAAAAAATTACGAATAGAGGCCGGTTGTGGCGCAGTAAAATCGACTGCTTGTGGATTCGATCCCCACTCGTGGAAGTGAAATATTTATTTGCATTTATATTTTCATTTCTTTGATCTGGTGTCGAGGCAAAGCGCGGCGTTGAGTTCCGCCACTCAGCACGCAATGCCTCCAGAATTCGGCGGAAGTGGGGAACGGAGTGTCTTAACACTATGTTCCCTCTGCTTACCCTGCTGTGTATGGGATACAGTTCGAAGCAGAAAATAAAAAGTTACGAGTAGGGGAGAGGGGGGTAGCTTTGAACAGGGGCACCTTTGAAAATATGTGTTAACAGAGCTATTTTAAAAAGAAATTTTGTTAGATTTTTTTTGAGTAGTGGCAGCACTAACCTGCACACGTGTCACTTGTCACCGCTGATATATGAGAGCCCGTGGTTGAGTTACGAGGAGTGTTTGATTTTGAGTAAAATTTTATACATTTTTAAACAAGCGCGTAAGGATCGCAGGGATCCAATTCATGGTATATGGTTTTATTTTTTCCTCTTTTAGTTAGAATTTTTCATATATCATGCAATAAACTAGAAATTAATACAATTTTTAAACTTTTACTTGAAAAAAAAACGTTTTTAATTTTTCAAATACCACTGAGGCAGCTTTGAACAAAATAAGGGGGGCAGTTTTGAATATTATTATATATAACAAAATACCGCGAAAGAAAAACAAAACTAAACTGAACTTTTCTTTACAAGAAACTGACTCAAAAATGCATTTGGAATCAGAAGAGGAAGTGACAATTTACTGTGACGAGAATGAAGATACTGATACCTGTGCGTATGAAGACTACGTAATGGAATTAGACTACCACTTAATAAATATTGGAGACTCCATTTTAGCGAATGTTTCATCATCTATGAATAGTAAAAAAGTAGCTTGTACAATTTTTTTCTTTACGTCACTATACTATATCCATGTTCCTTTAAATTTAATTTCTCTAAGTTCAAATTAGGATAGTAAGCTGTTTATTTAAACAATATTTTGTTTTATTTTCATAATATTAGGTTTATTCTATGATTGATCCTGACTGGTTGTGGGTTCGATCCCCGCTCGAGGAGATGAAATATTTACTTAAATTTATATTTCCATTTCTTCGCTTTGGTGTCGAGGTTAAGCGTGGCGTTGAGTTCTGCCACTCAACACGCAATGCCTCCAGAATTCGGCAGAAAGTGGGGAACGGAGTGTCTTAACACTAGGTTCCCTCTGCCTGCCGTGCTGTGTGCGGGATAAAACGTGAAGCTAATTTTTATTTATTACCTAGACTACTTCCCCCAATTTCAGTTGCTGGTTACGTCACGTACTACATTCATGTTTTCCTTTAAATTTAATTTTTCTAAGTTCAAATTAAGGTAGTAAGCTGTTTATTTAAAAAATATTATGTTTTATTTTCATAATATTAGATTTATTCTATGATTGATCCCATAATGTTAATTACTTCTACGAAGCCAAAGCTACTTTTTTGTTTTTTTAAAGTCTATTAATAATATTAAAGTTATTTAACATTAGTACTAGTACAATCGCAATATTAAACTAGGTATATAATTTTTTTCAGTTAACATGGTACTGATATTTGATCTCCATCGTTTCTAATGTTAAGTTTATTGATAAAATTACTTAAAAGCTTTTTAATTTCATTGAATTCGATGATAGTTCAAAACTGCCCCATATATGTTCAAAGCTACCCCGCAAGCTTTGAACATTTGACTACTGCTACTAAAGTTGATATTGCACCTTTACCTTATATATTTTTCTACATACGATGCTACGATTGTGTGGCACAATAGTTAGACTAAGCATTGTGAAATAGTAAAGAAGTTAAAAACTGTAGAATTTTTAGATATGACACAAAGTTTAAAAATCGTACGAATGTGCCCCCCTCTCCCCTATATATGAAAGAATGGTATAAAAATGATAATATCGAAAAAACAGAAAACGACTTTAGTTTGCACTCTAGGCCGACTATATTATATTGGTGTAGCTGAAGCGGCCGAAGCTAATAAAGAAACCCTAGTACTTATCTACAAATAAAAAATTAAAGAAAATTTTGTATGAGACTTTATGTAATATGAACACTCTTGTAACCCATTGAGTCGGCACGTGAAAGAAACTAATTTAAACGCGGTTAAGCTTTGTATAGCCGACTAAAGGAAAAAAAAATATTAAAAGCTCCACAAAAGAAAGCTCTAGAAAAATCATTACTAATAGTTTTAAATAGAGAGTAATAGTAATAAATATTTTTACATTTATATTACATCGCCATACAAAAATGTTGAATACCAAGACTTGGCATGTCTCGAACAAAGAAAAGAAACTAAAAATCTGAGCAGCGGAAGTGTAAAAAATCTGGCGCGCGCACGAAGACGTCACTCATTATTGGAATTTATTTTGTGAATGGATCTATCTTGTGGACTTTTTAAAAATATCATTTTGGATTTTCCTAAAACGGATTTAGAATTATTTTGTTTTTGTAAATTGATGGTGAAACATGGAACGCGGCAAAATAATTTTCTAGCATCATATAGAAACATATTTGTAAAAAACTGTAACACTAAAAACAGTTATAATATTTAGTTTCCAGATACAGATGTAATACCTGTAGATGTGCACGGCGCGCGCCTGCCCCACGCGGAACACGCGGTCCTGCGCCTGCTCCTCCAGCTGCGGGTTCCAGTGCGGGTCCAGCAGCAGCAGGTGGCTCGCGCCGCACAGGTTCAGCCCCACGCCGCCCGCGCACAGCGACAGCAGCATCACCTGCCCCCGCAAGCACCATGCCATATATATAATAGTCGTCTCTTTCTACGGGGCCGGTCGTGGCCCAGAGGCACAAAGTGTGACTGTAAAATCGACTGGTTATGGGTTCGATCCCCACTCAAGGAAATTAAATATTTATTTGTATTTTCATTTCTTCGCTCTGGTGTCGAGGCAAAGCGCGGCGTTGAGTTTCGCCACTCAGCACGCAATGCCTCCAGAATTTGACGGAAAGTGGGGAATGGATTGTCTTAACACTAGGTTCCCTCTGCCTACCCTGCTGTATGTGGGATACAGCGTGAAGCTGATTTTTTGTATCTTTCTCCTGTCAGGCCCTAAGTGTGTCTAAGTAACAGTTCGTTCGAAACCAAAGTGTGCCCTACTCGTGACTCACCCTGACATCCGAGTTGGGGTCGTTGAGCTGGTCCACCAGCTTGGCCCGTGCTGTAACCGGCACAGCACCTGACAGCGTGACGGTGCGTATGCGCGCTGCGGCCAGCTCGCGGCCCACCAGCGACAACACCGACGTCCACTGCGACACCACCACCGCCTTCAAGCCTGGTGATCATATGTTACTATTGGAAATAATCAACAAAAATGTAAGACGGACTTAATGTTATTGCTATAATAATAACTTATTATTAAATCTCAAATACTTAATTTACAACTTGATCAAACGACAAGGAATAAGTCAAAATAGAATAAAATTTCCCTTTTTTTTTAAATTCTGAGATAAATTATAAATTTGAATATTATCTACTATTTCCCAGTAACAAAATATTTATATATATATATATATATATATATATATATATATATATATATATATATATATATATATATATATATATATATATTTGTTATCTATGCTTTTTAAGTGTGACACTACAGATATTTAAAGGTAACAATATTTAAAGATACTAATTTTAAAACAACTTTAAATAGTAAAACTAATTATTATTCTGTTGAGAAATATTAAAGAGTACAAAAATATTTAACTTAATATAATTTGATTTTTATACAGATAGCGATCAGTGTTTTATACAATAAAATTATAAATTTAATTATTTTTTATTAATTATAAATTTAATTTTTTAATTAAAAAAACAAGTGATGAGTTTATTAGCAGTTCTTATCAACAGAACTGTATCCAAACTAATGGTAGTCTATGAAAATAAATAATATTTAAAATATAATAAGAAATCTTGACCCACCTTTATGTGGTATAACATTTTCATTTAAACAGTCTATAACAGCTTTTATTTTGGAGGAGCGTTTTTCCAAACTAAATACGGGATTGTTCGGAGACAGCACTGATCTGATAGCTTCAGCGGCTGTGGTGCTCTCCGTGTCTCCTATTTCTTCTTCTTCTTCTTCATTGTTTTTACTCTGTGGAATTTGTGAAGTTAATGTTTAATTTGAGGCCAGTCTTGGCGAAGAAGCATAACACACAACGCCTTCAAAATTTAGCGGAAGTGGGGAACGGGAGCGGAGCATCTTAAGACTAGGTTATTTAGTTTCGTGTGCCTACTCTTCTATATACAGGATTTAGAAAAAAAAACAGGTACAATTAGGTAAAGTGGAAGTATGTTCGGAGAAAGTACCTTTCGCCTGCCATCCTCCAGGCTGAGCTTGTTCAGCTCGGCCAGCAAGTCCTGGGAGCCGGCGTCCTGCGCCTGCTGGTCCGCGTCGTCGTCCAGCATGGCCGCGATGAGGCCGCAGTGGCAGCACACCTGCCGCAGCCGCAGCAACAGCACTAAGATCTCGTGGGACTTCACTGGTTTAGCTCCTGTAAGTAAATTTGTAACATAAATATGTTATTATTGAAGCCGGTCGTGGCGCAGCGGCACGAGGTGTGACTGTAAAACCGACTGGTTGTGGGTTCGATCCTCACTCGAGGAGATGAAATATTTACTTAAATTTATATTTCCATTTCTTCGCTCTGGTGTCGAGGTTAAGGGCGGCGTTGAGTTCTGCCACTCAACACGCAATGCCTCCAGAATTCGGCAGAAAGTGTGGAACGGAGTGTCTTAACACTAAGTTCCCTCTGCCTACCCTGCTGTGTACCCAGCTTCACGCTGTATCCCACAGCGATTTTATAAATATGTTATAAATTGGCTATTTATTTAGTAAGTACCATTGATTACTTATAACAAACTTAAGGTCGTCGTGTCGCAATGGCACAAGCGTGAAAATAAATTATTTAATATTTTCATTTCCTTGGTCTGGTAACAAGGCATTAAGTTCCACCATTAAACACATAATGCTTTGAAAATTCAGTGGAGAGATAGTGTCTTATCACTAGGTTTCCTGCCTATCCTGCTATAGGCGGGATACAGTACAAAGCTAAACAAAAATCAGTTCGCGCTTAAGAGCCAGAATAAACGGTTGCCTCATAATAACTCCTTCAATTTTCCCAATTTGCTACATTTAAATGCATATAAACATAGCAAGCCAATGGAAGGTAGAAGCCAGCATTTACATACATTTACTACCTAAATTATTTGTTCACAGAAACTATTTTAAATCAATTATAAACATAATAGTAATTTTAAAACTATAATATAAACTTTTGAATTTTACATAAAAGTATTAATAAAAAAATGACATTTCTATTTTTTTTTTAGTACGTCGTTCGACATCGGATCACAATCGGATCGGAAACATCGGATTACCAAAATTTTACTTTACAAAATGAATGCGGTTTAAAAGTTTCATTTGTTTGCAGTACCTTGAAGAGCAATCATCTTCTTATGCATTTTAGCATACTCCGAATCTTTCCCTGCGGTGAGTGGAGTTTGGAGGTCAGAGTTTTTCTCCGCCCGCTGGTGGAGGAACTGCGCGAAAAGAGTCTTGGAGAACACTAGCACCTGCAATATATTGATTTTAAGCATAAATAATCTGACAAGCGCGAGTCGGGCTCGCCCTCCGGGGATTCCGTACAAAAATTAGAGGTCATGAATCAAGTTTTGCTTAGAGAGAACTCTTTCATCTGATACCTCACTTGAACTAACGAAGAATTTTAATTTTAGAATTCAATCACAAATGTATAGTTTCAAATTTTTTTCCTAAACATTTTTTTAATATTTTAAGTGTTATTCCACTTAGGAAAGAAAAATACTTATTAAGTAAACGTATAAAAAAAATTACGTAGCGGGATTTGAACACGCGCCTCTTTCGAAACCGTCCAAGCGCTCTGACCAACTAAGCCATACGTTCTCATCGAGCTACTTCAAAATTCTCATATACTTGACACAACTTATCATCTAGTGGCATCATAGGGGTAAGAAAAGAAAGACGACCATCCAAGCGTTGCGTAGATGGGATAAAAGCATTGTCATGGACCAGGACAGCGCTGGCTTTTGGCAAATAAATAATATAATTTAATATCTGAATAAAGGGCTTATTGATATAAATATTAAAGATAAAACGGATGCTTGATCCACTTTCACGAATTCAGTGAAAATTTACTGTAATACGCAGGCAAATTGCATACAACTGCAACTATTATCATAAATTATTAGACACAGCAAAGAAAATTAAATGCTTCATCATACCTCTCCATAGGAAAGGCACTCTTTATTTAAACTTATACAACACTTTAAAATGGTTGTTTTTGTTTGTTACGCTTTCATGCCAAAACTACTTAACTGATTATCATGAAACTTTGTAAGCATATCCTTAGAGGTATTAGAAAGGACATAGGATACTTTTTTTTATTGAAAAACAAGTATACACATACGATACTTTTTATTGAAAAAATAGTATCGTATGTTATCTAGTGTTACTTTAATTTCCCAACTATTATCCAAGAAACTACCTTCTGATAAACATTCATTTCTTCCTTTTCCAGAGTAACATCTATTTGATGCAAGGACCGTTCCGGCAGACACTGGAGCTGACCTTTCAGCTGCAACTGAGCCTTAGTTCTTCGCAGCATGAGGCATCTCATGATGATGGACAGACGTTCCTGGCCACCCAAGCTTTTGTTGTCGATCCACTTTTGCCACATCTGTTTATTTCGAATGATTATGTTAGTGTAATACGTTATATTTTAAATTTCGATTTATTATTATATTTGAGGCTAGACGCGGCGCAGGGGCATAAAGTCTGACTGTAAACGCAACTGGTTTTGGATTCGATCCCCCCTCGGGGGTATGCTTAATTAATGGAATATTATTTTAAATTTATATTTCCATTACTTCGTTCTGATGTCAAGGCAAAAGCGCGGAGTTGAGTTCCGTCACTTAATACGCAATGCCTCCAGAATTCGGCGGAAAGTTGGGAACGGAGTGTCATTACATTAGGTTCTCTCTACCTATTATGTGTAGATTACAGCAATAAGCAGATTTTAATTATATTTTTATTTTTTCACTCTGATACAAAGACAAAGCGCGATATGGAATTAACACGCAATATCCCAAAAATTCGACGAAATGTGGGGAATGTCTTTAACCATTAGAGTGGAGTTGGAGTGTCTTTAACCATTAGGATCCCTCTGCCTACGGAATATAGCGTGAAGTTAAAAAACATTCCAAAGCCAACCTAATCTTTAATATCGAGCAAAAAGTGTAGAAAAGACCGTCTCGAGTCTCAAATTTTGGACACGAAGTACTGCTTACCTTGAGATCATCAAAGGGCGTGCACTTCAAAAACTTCAGCAGAGCGAACAGATCGAGATCTTTATTATGCAAGGGGGTGCCGGTGAGCGCCCAGCGCCTCCTCCCGAGCAGCGCGCACACGGCCGCCGACGTGGCCGACTTGTGGTTGCGCACCGCGTGCGCCTCGTCCAGGATCACGCGGCGCCAGCTCACGCGCGTCAGCGCCCCGCCCTGGGGGGTCATTCGAAAACAAACAAACTAGGACAAATGGAATCGATCAAACTATACCCTATTCAGGGAGTCGTGAGATAAAAGGTAAACAAATAAAAAAAAGTTACTTTACAGATTACACCTGATGGAATTAAAATATTTTATAAAATTATGGAAATACTTCATTGATAGCACTATAAATAATAGTATTGACTTACATCTATAGAATTTGTGTTACCTTTGAGATTTGATAGAAATTGAATATTATAAATACCTTAAATTATTTTAAATAATAAAAAAAAACAAATAGTTGACATGTAAATGCACCAAAAAGTCATTTGATTTTCAAATCTCAATTGTATATTAACGCGGATAAATTATAGAGCAAAGATACTGCAAAAAAAGTTACATTGAAATGTGACACTTTGTCGTCGGTTGAGTTTTGCAATTGATTGGACTTGTTGATACGAAAGAAATGTTTCCAAATATTCTCGTTTAATTTTAACAATTGTTTTTTTTTTTTTCATATAAAAAATTAACTTCACGCAGTATCCTGCACACAGCAAGATAAGCAGAGGGAACCTAGCGTTAAGTTACTCCATTCCACAAGTATGGACAAGGTGATTTATGTAATCGTGTTCTAATACATAAGAGAAAAGCGGCCGAAAGATTCGTATCTGTACAAATATGATAGATATTATCAATACAGGTTTGACAGTTTTGTTTAGTTTGTTTACATTTTGTCTCTAGCGCAAAGGAATAGACTATAGTAAAAATAACTTATTTATCACCTAGAAAAGGGCCGATGATCGTAAAAGTTAAACAAACAAACAAACAAACTATTGCACATTTTTTTTAAGCCAAACCAAAATGCTTTAAATTGGCATTAGTTTTTCACGGCCCATTCGTAAAGCAAAACAAATACATAATTAACTGCAAATGTATCGCCTTCTTGAATGGTTGTGTGTGTGTGTGCACATACCTTCTCCCCCTCCCTCTGCAGTATGTGGTAGGTAGTGAGCACGAGGTCGTTGACGGCCAGTCTCTGCGGCTGCGTGGCGCGCGAGGCGCCGTGGTGGAGCGCCACGGAGAGCGCGTGCGGCGCGCAGTGCTTCTTCACTTCGCCCGCCCACTGCTGCATGAGGGACGCCGGGCACACTACTAGTGTGCCACCACGGACCACTATTATGCAAAAAAAAGCACATCATTTACGCATTTTTCTTATTGTTCAGATTTTTTTATAAATTAAATTATTTTTGTATCTTCACTTAGTGCCACAATCAATGAAAAAATAAAAAAACTAAAGTTTAAAAAAATACACTGTGATGACGACAAAGACGACAATTAATAATATTATATAGAACTCATTTTTTTTGAGACATAACCCGACAGAGTTTTGCCATATAAGAAAAATTGTAATATAAACATATTAAGCGAATGTAACATATTTAACACTACAACGAATTTGAACCCAGAAACATTGCATTAAAAAAAGAAACACTTGTCCTGTATGCCATAGCGTAACTAGATCAATCTGACTATTTAGCATCAAGCTGAGCTAGCCAACATATCGATGGCTCCTAAGTATAAGGGCCAAAGTGCGAAATCACAACTTTACAGGAGGCTTCCAAAGTTTAAATTTGCTATAATTTTATGTTAGTACATCCGAAAAAAACGAAACTTTGCTTATCAGCTAAGACAACTATCCTCTTTACATATACCGTAGTATTTTATTTATATTTATCCTAGTTTTGTTTTTACTGCACAATGGCCCTAATACGTTAGTTTTTGTTATATTTCTTCTTATCTAAAAACACTCTAAAAAGGCCAATGTACCACATTGGCTGTTTTACGCGTAGTATGCTAAATGACAGAATATAATATTTTTTTCATATTTTACTTATAAAACTGTTTAATAATGAGACTAAGGTAACAATATTGTGATTATTACGAATGATAGTAAGTTAGGCAATGTGGTAACTATGTCACATAGAGACGTATACGTTATACGATTTGGTAACATGATAACTGAGTTTTCACTTAGATCATTTAAGTAATAGAAAAAAAATCGCGTTTACACATTGTTTTAAAAAATAATCAGCCCCAAAAATGATTATTATTAGGTCCTCTATATGAATATATTGTATTTCTTAAAGAAAAGCTTAATTGAATGTTGAATTTTATTAAGATGTAACTATTCAATATAGTATAAATTTAGGTTTAATAAAAAAAAAAGATTGACGTGGACAGACAAAAAATAAAGTCCGTATAACATCAATCAAAAAATAAAGAGATAAAATTACTTACTGTCTTATTTGACACGATATAATTAGAGGCGATTAAAGTTTTTTATTAGTTAATTTTTATATCAGCTTCACGCTATATCCCGCACACAGCAGGGTAGGCAGAGGGAACCTAGTGTTAAGACACTCCGTTCCCCACCTTCTGCCGAATTCTGGAGGCATTGCGTGTTGAGTGGCAGAATTCAACGTCGCGCTTAACCTCTACATCAGAGCGAAGAAATGGAAATATAAATTTAAATAAATATTTCATCTCCTCGAGTGGGGATCGAACCCACAACCAGTCGGTTTTACAGTCACACCTCGTGCCGCTGCGCCACGACTGGTTAATAAGTTGTTATAATCTAGTGGTTTAATAATTTTCAACATAAATTACGCAACTCCTTCTTCTTACAAAATTTTATCGGTAACACCTGGTTATAGCAGCAATAACCATTTCTCCATTGTTTTCTTGTTCGTACCGGCTGATCTAAGATTTTAATGTGACTTTCAATACAAATGTTTTTATATTTTAAAACGTAAATATTTTGTATTAGGTCCTTCTATAATTTTCAACTGATAGCAAAACAAAACAAAACATTTTGTATATTTGTTGAGTTGTTTATATGTCCCGCTGAGTTTTTAACCTGAATAAACTTGGAATTTTTATTTTGAATTAAAATAGAATCTCTTTAATGTCATAAATTTTGTATCTAATTGTAGTATAGCTAGCTATAACAATTCCTTTTTATTTAAGATCATCGAATCTAGAAGCTATAGGTTGAAGTTCTCTAAATGGTGGCACACGAGGTGGCCTTCATTTAGAGTATAGCCTGTGTTACGAAAATAATGTTTTTAATTATGTTAAAAATAGGTGCTTATCGCTTACATTAATAAAATCTTGCTTCGATTTTGGCCACTACAGTTAAGCTTTGGATCAAAAACTGAAATCGTCACACTTTTCTTCAGTTTTTAGTTTAATTATATCGCTGACTATTTCGTTTGATTTTGAACTGGATTAGACTATTATAGGTTTACTGATTGAAGTATTTTTAAATTTAGGCCCACAGCTAATGATATTAATAAGTATCTTCTTACATCCAGTAGTCTGTATTTCGATTTTATTATACGTAAGAAACAAATTATACATGTCTATTATAATATGATACAAATAATATACATGAATAAATTGTTTCGTGTAAATTAGTTCATCAAAAATTATTCAGTAAAAAATAACTATCACAAAGGATGATCCTTTGTAATAGTTATTTGTTATAACTACTACTTATATTTAATTTTTCTTAGCTTTATTTTGCATTCCGTATAAAGCAGGATAGGCAGAGGGAGCTTAGTGCTAGGGCGCTCTGCTCTCCACTTTCCGCCGAATCCTGTAGGCATTGTGCGTTGAATCATCAATCATGTCAAACATCGCAATTTTCTTCGAGCGCAGAAGTGAAAATATTTTATTTCCTCGGAGGAGAATAGAACCCAAACCTGTCACGTTCACAGACACATGCTTATGCTCCTTCACCAAGACACAGTTGTCAATAAATCCATATTGCTCAGAATAATGACCAACGATCTAAAACTTATGAAGTGTATCACGCCTCGTGTCTTCATCGAGTTATTCAAATACAATATATTTAACGTAAATGAGCTCTAACAATTTTCCTATTTCTTATTACATATATGTTAATTGTAATTGTATTGGTATTTGTCTGTAATTTTAGTCTTATTAGTATTGAATCTATTCATTAATCCACTGTCACGTTTCTTAGTAAGTTTTTTTCCTGAAACTTAAGGCAGTAGATATATTACTTGATTAATGATTGTTATTAGAAATAAGCATGTTAATAGTTTAATTTACTGATCTATAATTTTGATTGTCTTAGTAGAGTCACTCTGAAATCTTTATTCAAACTTAAAATGCAATTGTCAAGCTTATTTCTGGTTTTAAATAGCAAATGGGACAGTAAAAAATGTATAGTACATAATCTGGGCAATTATTATTAATAAATAACGCCCCAATACCTCAAAAGTGAAAAAATACTTTAGAGCCTAAGTATATTTACCACTTTGGCCGTTCTATCTCATAATTGGTGAAAAAGAGACGTTTTTTGTTATCTATCTAATGATGAACGTAATAAAAACAATACTAAACTTTTTCAGTCAACATAGTACAGCCATTGCTTTGTTTAGCGTATAAGTAACAATCTGGCTGATTGGCCCCAAACATAAATAAATGTGTAGAAATTCCCCGCGTAGAAGTCTTAAATGACTATTTGGCCCTTATACGCTTAAATGAGTGCTAGATAGGCCGTTATTCTAACAAAACGTCCTGTTTATATGCAGAAATTTCTATTTTTTAATAGCTGACCTGATAAACTATATCGATAGAATGCGTTTGGCATAAAAAAGTCAAAATTGCCAAATTGTTAGTTTAGCCCATATACTTAGGACCCATCGATATAGCAGGATATGTAGAGGGAACCTGGTAAAATAGTGTAATAAAACTCCTTTCTCATTAAGACACTTCCGTTTCCCTTTGCGTCGAAATTTGGAGACATTGTTTATTGATTGGCGGAACCCAATGCCGCGCTTTGCTTCGTTACCATCAAATCAGACACTATCACACTTTGAACACAATAGCATCTAACAACAATTTAAATAATTGCTAATATAGGCATTGCAGTGCAAAAAAAAGAGTTCTCTCACTACAGCGGGAAATTTAAAATAATTTATTTCCCTGAGTGGGAACCACACCCACAACCACTACATTTAAGCCCCGGTTCCCATCGGTAGAGGAACGGACCCATTAAGGACTGCGTTGAACTCGCAAGAGTAAGCTGCATACTTGTATTTTCAATAATATATAGTCGGGCGGAGAGTTTAAATGATCTCGCTTAGTTCTAGGGAGCGGTGTGAAGAAATTGTAAAATATGTTTTAATTTATTTTAAAGGAGTCCGTTCCACCTAAACATTACCCGCTCGTTTCTCTTTCGCAGTGGCAAACGGGCTTCTAATTGGACGCTGTTCCACAGCACCACAATGACTTCTAATTTTAATAACATGATGTATCGCCTTCTTGAATGGCCTTATACATTGATTCAGACCTCCGTGACACATTGGTACAAGCGTGACTGTAACCGTACCGATCGTGGGTTCTCTGTCTATTCTGTATTATGTCATAAGGCAAAGCACGGCGTTAAGTTCTTCCACTCAACATGGAATATCGCGACACTTTGACGGAAAGTCGGGAACGGAGAGCTTAGTATTGAGTTTCCTTTGCCTACATTGTAATATGCGGGTGAGGAGTGAGGCTTAAAAAAAAAAAAGTATATAACACTCACATCGTGTCTTTCTCTCTGTGTAGTCGTCATCATCATCATGGTCGATGGTCTCCTTGTCGCTGACAACCAGCGCTATCATGGTGATTGTCTTGCCCAAACCCATGTCATCAGCTGTAACAATACTATTATTATTAGAATGTATATAAATATTGTTTAATTTTATAGTTGTAATAGGTGTAATAAAATAATATCTGGTGGCAATATGTTTAGGTCTAAGCCTAGTTTAAGTAGCAGATAAACAAGAAAATATATTTATAGTTGATAATTTTGAGAAAGTTGAAAAATGATACAAACCTCACATCTATAATATAATATAAAAAAAAACAATATTATAATAATTATCACATTTCTCTACAAAATATGTTATTATATATTTACAAAAATGGTGATTGTTCTTGATTTATTAACGTAATGTATTTTATAATGTGGTACAGAGGCAGCCACGATTTCATTTCCTCACACTGGTAAGAAGAAAAAGCGCGGCGTTGAGTTCCACTGACACTGACTCTTCTAACACTAGGTTCCAACTAGGTTTTCAACTTACTACATGCTATTGATTGTTACACGAGTGTACATACCCAGCACTCCGCCAGCTGGTTTCTGCGTCTCCCTCCATTTCAACCAGGTCAATGCGTACAGCTGATGCGGCATGAGCTGCGTGCGGAGACCTGAGGGCCCCTTGCCTTGTGATTGGGGCTCCGCCCCCTCGTCGGTCTCCGCTGGACGCGAGGCTAATGACTCGTATAGGGAACGGAGACGCTCTTGTATTAGGGATCTTTCCGCCATGTGTGTTGCCATTGCTATGGTGGTAAAATTGTTGGTTATTAATAGAATATTTATATATATAAATTTATTTCACCATACTTTTCGAAACTAAAAACAATAAAAAAACTACCTTGCTTTCCAAACATTCTAGGCTGCACTGCATTATTAGCTTTTTGTATATCATCCCAGGATAGACCCTTGTTCACGAAACCATCTTTGGCTATATCTTCAGGTGTAGGCACATCTATAAAAATAAAATCATATTAATTATGATTATATTTAGTTAATAATAAATTTAAAACATATTTTGATTTAGTTTTTTATTTGAAAGCTCTTCTGCTCTTTTTTTAATTGTTGAAATATAATTCCAACTTATCAAGTTCAGTACTTACTTACTCATCAAGTTTAGTTTACGATTTAACAAACACCTTTTAAACATTAAAATAACTTATATATTAAAACATAAGCCCTCTAACCTGGTTCCACTATCATATTAGCGACTTTGTCCCCCTGTCGCCGCGCCTGTTCCTCTAGTGAAGTAAGACGTTCAATGAGCTTCATGCCACCGTCGGGTAACGTGTTCACATCCATGCTCTCTAGGATATACTAAGGAAAAACAAATATTTCTAATTAAAAAAAAAAATTGTCATAATACAATAGTGAAAACTGCCTTTGAATCGTTTTTTAAAAGTTCAGCGTAAACTAACAAACAGTAAAACAGCCACACTCACATACAGACAAACAGACAAAAGAAATTAAAGTCATTGTTTTGGGTTCTATTACATTAATAAGAGCCGCCAACAACAGATATTCTCATACCTCTTCCACGCGCAGACAGCGATTAGCTACAATTTTATTATAAAAGTCAAAGTCAAATAATTTTATTCAAAATAAGAAGATACATGCTAACTTTTTTGAACGTCAAATAATTTACCACCAGTTCACTAAAGTTAATGCCTCAGACCTGAGAAGAATCGGCGCAAGAAACGAGGCGGGACTTATTTTAAAATATAATTTTAAACACCGCACATTTTGACCGCGAAAGCTGCTGAGCTATGTATATACGCCAATACATCAATATGAGATTGGAGTGAATGGTGATACTGAGAAATACTGTAAAATCGACAGGATCCACAGGTTCGGATGCACAGGCATTGAGACTCCTAAACGTCGGCTTTAACAATTTTCGTGTTAGGTGTTCTAAAAATCATACATTTAGTTTTTTTTAACAAAAATAGTAGTAAAAAGTTATTAACACTGAACAAATGTACTATTTTCGAGAAGGCATTGTTTAAATCGTCATATAGTCTCTTCATTTTAAAAATCAATAAAGTGTCATCCATATATGTATAGATTATGAAGTTGGAAGCGAGGAAGAACTACGGGCGAATACAGGTAAATTTGACCTGCATTATTTCAATACTAGTTGCCTACCGCAACTTTGTTTACTTGGACTCCATCACATAAAAGGTTAAATTTTGCCTTTTTTCTGATCCCGTGAGAATTTCAAGAGACCTTTTAGGTCGAGATTTCATTTTTTAAATCTGCAGGGATCTGTTTTTCTTATGAAACTTATATTTAAGAATGATACATGATAGTAGAATAGATTACACTAGGGTTGCCTAAAAGAATCCTGCCGCAATCACCTTTAATGAATTTTTTGGTAATGCGTTTTTGGAGAAAATTGCACTCATATGCTTTTTATGCGAATCTCACACCATTTAAAAGGAAATCACATAAGAAATTGGAAAAACAATGGTTGCCAGCTCTCAGTCTGCCGCAAGCCCAAGGTTGCGTGGTTTAAGATCATTTGATGTTAATAATTTGCATTCTTGTATTTTAGTAGTAGGGATTCTGGTCCCGAAGGGACCAGGTGGGTGGGTCAGAACTCCTGAATCCAGAACTCCTGCATCACATCCAAAAAAAAAAAAAAAAAAAGTTTGGTATCATTTTGGGGGTTTTCGGGGACGCCCAATCGATTGCTGCTATCCGTTTTGTGATATCTCTTCACGATCCTGACATACGTTTTTTGGTTTTGGTTCTCCAATACACCTAATTAGCTTAATTACTTTATTTGTGACAACTTAATTACTTTATTTAACTTAATTACTTTATTTGTGACAACTTGGAAATCACAAGGTATTGTTTCGCTAATGGGTAGCGCTAATGAGTCACACTCCTTATCGCACCCGATTGTGGTTCTAGCTAATAAAAACAACAACATGTCTTACTTTACGTTTATTCAAAATATTGTTTAAACAGATTATATAGCAATATATCATTCATTACAGTATCGTTTATATTAAATAATTTGGTAAAATCCAGCATGCTCCTACCCTGAAATTTAAAGTACAAATACACTAAGCAGTATTCGCCACATACTGAAGTCCAATCATCTTGTATTCTTTTGACATTGAAATCCCACAGTCTACAATTCCTGTTCAGGAAAGTTCTATGAAATGCTGCAGGTGGTCGACCAAACGAGTCAAAGTATTGTCCAACTTTGTTATTGTCTATGTGAATGGCTACCCAATGTGAACCAGGTTGCGTATCCGAATCCAGATTACTTATTAAGAACGTAGGCGCTTCGGTACGAAAGGGCAATCTGTTCGCTGCGTACACATTGTTTTGTAGAGACCAATGAATTTTAAATAAGCATTCCCTGATCTCAATGGTGTTCATGTTTCTAACTTGTGCTATCTTGTGAAGATTACTCTTGTTAATGTTCTGTGGTAATTTCAGAGATGACTATTTAAAGGAACTTTTCAATAAAATAAATGCATGTTATAATATAATATTTTTATTTATGAAATAAACACATTTATTCTTACGTAAGTACGTTACAACTAGCGCATAATATTTTTCCTATGTTAACTACTATAGTCTACGATAACATTACGGTTCTTATCTATTTCAATAACATTATCGAACTCGGCATACACAATACAGTTTATAGTTTGAGATAGAGATGATTCAAAACGAACTTCTAATCTTACACTTCCATTCCTTATCAAATTCCAATGACTTGATGAGTTAGCTGATAAATCAGGAGTTAAGTCAAAAGCTAGTAAACAGTAACCTTTAGCATACTGTTCCCTAGATATCCCATTGCCTTCGTTAAGAAAATGTATACCCGTTCCTGAGAATAACGTATGATAGGCTGTAGTGAAGATATTATTCTCGAACGATGGTTGTAATGCTTTCGAAGGTATTTGCTGACCATCGATATACAAACAAAATGAACTCATATCATAATTCTCAAAATTAAAGGGATTTTTAATCAGACTTCCATTAAACGCTGCGTTATTAACAAAGCCAACAATGCATCGTTTAGGAACCTGCCCTAGAAAAATATTATCCAGTGTTTTTCCCTGAACTCCTGATGGTATGGTTAAAACTTTAACTTCAGCTCGAGTGATAGGGTATTTAGCTGTAGTAGAGGCTAAAACTTTTTGGTGTGCGAGTAAAACTGTTGGATTGATTCGAGCTCTACGGACAATGAGAGTAGCATCTACAATGCATACTTTTAACTTTAAATCATTCGAAGAAGCCATTAAATTAAATGTTTCTCTAGATCGAACTAATTTTATAGACATAGCTACACCGTTAATCAAAAATTTATCTTGATTGAACAAATCACCATGTAAATGTCCAATCATTTCAATTTCTTTACTCTCAGCTGCAAACTCTTGACGCTTTACGAATCCTTTATTAGTATCATCAGTTGAATTCATTTTTTCAGATGTATCTTCATACCAAAGACCACAAGTTAGATGTGAATCTTTAGCTGTCGGTGCATAATTCAATAAAGTTTCTATGTAGGCTCGATAGGCATATGTATTGTTTGGAGGTGACACCAGTTTTTGATTCAGATAAACATCAAGCTGATTGAAAAGTGAATGCAGCCAATTATTAACTGGAGCCACTACTGTTGATGCTGTTAGCTTGGTGGAGTCTTGATTCAATATTTTTGCTTTTATATGTATCAACGTATGTGATAAATCTATGTAGTCGTCACCTGCTCCTGGCACTTGGAATTCTATGGGTCCATCATCGGCTAGTGATGATATTGGTTTGTAATGTATCCATGATCCATTTTCTATACTAGTTTGTGTGGATGGCAAAGCGAATAAATCTAATTCTGACTTAATACATTCGCAGGAATGACTGTGTAAAAAAGACATTATAAAATGTCGTTAGGAAAAAATATCTTTCAATTTATTTTGTTTTGATTTTTTAGCAGAAGCAATCGCTTTAGCGGTTGAAGGCGAAATGAATGCAGATTGACGTTTTCTCTTTGTTATATATCCTGAACCAGACATATTAAGTCTATCTATTTTTGCATCTGCTTTTCTTTTCAGGTTTGAGCTTGCTTCTTTTAGCCGAGACTTAACAGATTCTTCAATAGGACGTGAACTAACCATGTCTGATAAGAGACCAACTCCTGCATTTAAAGCTTCTTTACCAATCACTCGAGCTCCGCTAGAAAGTAACGGTAAGACTGATCTAAACAATCCTCCCAAGAAACTTCCGATTCCATGTCCGCGTTGATATGGGGCTCCCTTGTAAATTACACCAATACCTGATCCGGCTTGGTGGGAATAGTAATGTTCATAAGGACATGTGACTTTTTGTCGTTGAGGATACATTATAATTTAATAAAATGAAGTTTAATACACACTGTTCCAAACTGGAATGGTATGCTTTGTCCAGTGCTTGTTCTTATATCTATTTCAATTGTATCAAACTCCCTCCGCATGACTGGCAAATAGTGAGGTGGTGAAAATACATACATCTTATTAGCACCGTAAATATACTTAGAAGGATCTAACGGTATAATTCTCAACAATGGAGTCATCACATCCCCAACAATCTGTGGTTCAATTATATCACAATAAACAAACAATTGAGATGGCAACCCTAAATGCAAGTTAGCTGGACATTTTCCAAAACTTTTATCAATGAGGTTTCTGTTCGGATCGAATCCGAGTTGTAACGCTAACTTAGGAGATAATGTCAATGATTTAATATTTTGATCTAACACTGCAACATTCACAAACTTTGATAACTCATCATAACGAAATCTAACATTCTCCTTAATGTTATTTAATGCTAATAAAATATGATTAATATTGTCATAGTTTGTAGCTGGTATATGACTTTTATAGTAAGCTGTGGAAGCTTGACGTTCATTTGGCATCATCATCGTTTTTTTTATGTAAACAACATTTTCATGTTCTTGAACAGTAAACATTGTACATGGATATTGGAACTCAACAACACCAACACACCACTTCCCTTCGAGTATTATGGGTTTTGGTAATTTAGTTGAAAAGAGGGTTGTTTTGTTATCTGGAAAGTACTCCATAGAACTATTGCTAAGTAATGTTAAATAAAAATTTTCTTTTATCATAATTGTCTTAAAGTGGAAGCCAAAATCCAAGTATTAAATTTATCTGGATAACCTTCCCACTTCACTAACACTTTCTTTCTGTTACCGGACAAGCGAGAACCGATAATTTTATCTATTTTAAAGTTTGAAGTGGGGTTATAAATTACTTTTTGAAGTTCTCTTTCATAAAAAGTTCCCACAATTGTCTCATTTTGTAAATCTTTCAATGTATAAACTACCCACGGTGACCTATCTATAACTGAAGATATAATGAAAATTTCATTGCTCCAATTAGATTCGTAACCTTTTTGAAATATATGTTTATATTTTGTGATTCTCACATGATCACCAATATGAAACTTTGGTATTGGAGTATCAGGTGAATTTTTCATATTTCTACCCCTGTCATATAAATTATTCCAAACTGTCATTATATTACTTGGATTCACTTCACTTGGACACATCTTTATACTAGAATGATAACCATGATTATAAGCATGCATTAGATCTTGTAAAATATCTATGTATTGATATGTATTTTTATGTGTAAAATATCTCCACATTTTCATTTTAAGTGTTCTCTGAAATCTTTCTACAATACTTGCTTTGATATCAGGATTATTTGTAGTGTAATAATTAATATTTTTACTTTTAAAGTATCTCTGTACATCTTTTGAAACAAATTCTGTACCTTTGTCAGATTGTATGTGAGTTGGAGTAGTATTAGCTTCATTGAATATGCTGTCAAAACACTTTTTAAT
The DNA here is from genome assembly GCA_021202915.1 of Heliconius himera. Classification (NCBI taxonomy): domain Eukaryota; kingdom Metazoa; phylum Arthropoda; class Insecta; order Lepidoptera; family Nymphalidae; genus Heliconius; species Heliconius himera. Next base: position 176,323 of record JAJHJA010001256.1, read on the forward strand.
AGTTTCAGAATTTTTATTTTTCAAAGGTCTAGCAAAAGCATACTTGGAAAACACATCAATTACACAAAGTATGTAGTTATAACCATTATTGTACTTGGAATAAGTTCTCATGTCACTCAAGTCTGCCTGCCAGAGTTCGTTAAGATTAGATAAAATATATTTATTCCTAGGAAATTTTCTATGAACAGGTTTATGTAGTGTATATGGTTCTTGTGCCTGTAACCATTTTTTAATATCATTTTTGCTCATTTTACCTTTCATTGCTTTTACTAATTTGTTGATACTACCAAAACCAGCAGGATGTGCAGGATCATAATATATTTCATTTATTTCTAGTAAGGGCTCCATTTCTCCCAGTCAAGTTTGTTACGCAGCTTCTTTCTATATTTAGTAGTTGATGATGCAGAAATTTCATCATCTGTTGAATTTTCTTTAAGTTGTTGTTTATGTGGCAGCTTCACTGCTTGTTTATTTGTGGGTGTAGTAAATTCTTCATCTGTCGTATATCCTCCAAGATCACTCAATTTTAGTTTATTTATAAAAGCGGTTCTTTTCGGATTCCCTATGTAAGTGAGTGGTATTTTAATATCTTTTAATGCTTTTGCAAAATTCTCCCAACCTATTGGTTCGTTTCTCTTAAGTGGTCTAAGTAAATCATTTACCAAATCAACAATATTACTCCCTGGAATTTTTTCGTTATCTATAACTACTGTACCATCATCTTCCCAACTAATTTTGTTTTTAGATGATGAAATCAAATTCAATAATAATTCACCTTTCTTGGTATATGATTTGGGTATTAAACTGAGAATTTGATTGGTACTGTATAGAGGACTTCCGTAAGATGTAGTACTTTCTTCGTATTTTTCTTCTTCATCCGAAGTCTGAGCAACAACTGAACCTTGGGTATCAGTATTTTTATTTTTATAAGAAGTATTACCTTTTACGCTGTCGTCGGATAATTCTATATTTTTAGAAATTATTGGTATTTCAAATGGTTGACGTTCTTTCTCAACTAAGTGTAGTCACCATTTAAATTGGTTTCACAAATGTGACAAATTGTTGCATTAGTTATATTATCGCTATCTGCAGTTGAAAGAGACTTTGGAGTTTTTTGAAAACAATTTTTTCTACTTATTATTTTTAAATCATCATACAATTTATTGATGAATACGCTGACGCAGTCAGGACCACTGCATGTTTCATACTTAGACAAACTATCATCGTATGCACATTTGATGTAGTACCCGAAACTATAAGGCTCATGTTTTTGAACATTAATAGTGTATGGTTTTGATGGGTCTTTAGCACATGTTTGTATGGGGTTTAAAAATGCTTCAAAATCGGCGTATACTACAAAAGGGATTCTAAGGGTTTCTTCAAATTTATCGAATTGCAATGTATCATTGGATACTGGCTGTCCAAACCAATTCTTCGAAGTTTTCTCATTATTGGGCAAAATAGTTTTAATATGAGAACAGTCATGCTGTTGATGACTAGTTAATCTATCTGCAGTGGTAAAGCGCAGCAAACATCCATCACACAAATAAACAGCGCCATTAGTATTAGACAACTGTTTACTCACTAATCGTGAGAGACTTTTAATGTAGCAGTAGTGACCATTATTTCCATTTTGTAAATATAATAAGTTGACATGTCTGCTTTTTCGTGATTTTGTGAAGTAAAGCGGACCTACAATGGAATGCTTTTGGGACTTGGTATTAAACTCTAATCCAAAAACATTAATACTGATGTTATTTTGTTTTTCGATTTTAGATATGTCTGTTAACTTAATCGGGAACGATACACCATCAAATTTAAGCATATTTACGTGAGCACTGTAAGATGTCGGTCTTTCTGTATGTTTTTTTACAGGATATAGTGCCGAAAGTAATGCCCATTTGAAACATAAATTATCTGAGTTTTGTACGTTTATTACTGCCTTTTTTAACTTTATATCTTTAGGTAAATCTATATAAGAGGTGCCTCTTAGTGGATTAAATTTATTTATATTGAGTTCTATATAATTGATTTTAGTTAGACTCCATCCGCTGTCTTTTTTCTCAAAAGAGCTTATTTTGTTCGCTAAAGTGTCACGTAAAGTTGTTACAAAAATATTTAAATCGTCTGCTTGAGAAACTATAAAGTTGTTTGTTTGAAAATCAAATGAATTAGAAATATTTTTGGTCTGTTGGACAAAATCTGCATGAAGCACAAAATTAATTTTAACAGTAGCATGTTGTTTAAGGGTATCATCAATTAAGAAAAACATTTCGCTTTTTATTGAATCGAGAAAAGATTCTGGCGTTTGAAAAACTAAGTCAGATTGTTCTTTACTTTTGATTTTGTAAGTTATGATACGCTGTCCGAAAGCTGACTCTATAACGCATACATTTTCGAACGAGTTATGTGATTTTAATATATTATTTTTATGAGTATTACTTTTTAGATGATTAGCAAAATATCTTTTACTAACAAGTATATTACATATATCACAATGTACCTTGCCCGCTACCGAAGTATCTTCTTCGTTTCGAGGTCTTTTTGAAGAACTGTTGTTTTCAGCGTCCGCTTCAGCACTTCTTTTCAACGCTCCTCCAAGCCCAGTTTGAACCACGTTAGATGATGATGATGATGATGGTTGACTGTAAGAGGAGTAACGAAACATTAAAATCTAACAGTTGTGAATACAACATCCTGGACGATGCAATAAAAAATATGTTGTTTTCTTACCTCATATTATTCTCAACCAATGCACATATCTGATACATCTCATCGTCATAAGTGGGATCGAACAATTTAATATTTGTTTCAGCTTCTTCACAAAGGTTCATGAGATCTATGTCTTCACATATTTCTTTCAATCCACATTTATCAATACCTTGACTACATTCAAACATTTCCGAATCTTCAGTATTAGCAAACAATGCACTGACGACAACACGATCCATTTTTTAGAGCAATTGACAGCAATGAGGTTAAATTATAAATTATGTTCTCTTCACATTTACGGGTCTTCTTATACACCAAGACAAGATAAAAAATAAAGTAATTAGTATCTATTTACAACATATTGTTCCTAATCGTAAGTAAACACGTATTGTCCTTAATAACCACTATTTGTTAAATAACATTTTTTTACTTGAGTCTTCACTTGAAATTTCTTTTGTTATGTTATAAATAGCCTTATTGATTTCATCAAAAATTTTGTTTTTCTCGGTGGTATAATATTTTATTCTCATTTTAGTATTTTTCCAATGATCGGAAGCAGGTAGTTTTGCGATTTCACTAAGATCATAAATTTCTATTTTGATTAAGTGCGATGCATTAGATGCATCATCTTTGTTTGTTGTAATAAAAGCTACCCCTCCATTTGACGATTTCGATACTGATGAAGATTGTTTTTTCTTCTTTTTATTTTTAGAGAAGTCAAAAAGCTCGTCAAGGTTTTCTGTTTCTTCACGTTTCCTTTTGAGTGTTTTGGGTTCTATTTTCAAATTATTATCGTTAGTATCTTCATCCGACAGTTGAGGTTGGAAGTAATATTGTTTGTATGTATTTTCTTCGAAGATTGAATTCTATAATATAAATTACAATTGCTATGAGAAATATAATAATAAGTTTAAATTTACAAAGTATAAGTAGATAGATACATAAACTCTTTATTAAAAAAACATAAACAATATTTTGAAAAATCATGATTATAAATAAGCAAAAATTATAAATAATGAAAAAAATATTATAAAAAAACTTACGTCCATTCTAGTGTTGATAGATGACTATAAACTTTGGTTAAATTTGTTTTAAACTTATTATTTCCACTTCACACCTCACAATTCAACGTCCACTTAATACTGAGTGTATTTTGTTCGTACTTTGTATTGCTTTTATAAGAAGAAACACTCCATTAAGTAATGATTTAGGTAAATAAAACATTAAACTTTGTTTGTAATTTACATTGCTTTTATAAGAAGAAACACTGCATTAAGTAATGGTTTTGGTAAATAAAACATTAAACAATCTGTGAGGACCGGGCAAATTCCACGCAGATAAGATATCGTGTTTACATATACCATTAAGTTAATATAAACGACACTGTAATGAATAATATATTGCTATATGAAAAACATTTAATTTAATGGCTTCTTCGAATGATTTAAAGTTAAAAGTATGCATTGTAGATGCTACTCTCATTGTCCGTAGAGCTCGAATCAATCCAACAGTTTTACTCGCACACCAAAAAGTTTTAGCCTCTACTACAGCTAAATACCCTATCACTCGAGCTGAAGTTAAAGTTTTAACCATACCATCAGGAGTTCAGGGAAAAACACTGGATAATATTTTTCTAGGGCAGGTTCCTAAACGATGCATTGTTGGCTTTGTTAATAACGCAGCGTTTAATGGAAGTCTGATTAAAAATCCCTTTAATTTTGAGAATTATGATATGAGTTCATTTTGTTTGTATATCGATGGTCAGCAAATACCTTCGAAAGCATTACAACCATCGTTCGAGAATAATATCTTCACTACAGCCTATCATACGTTATTCTCAGGAACGGGTATACATTTTCTTAACGAAGGCAATGGGATATCTAGGGAACAGTATGCTAAAGGTTACTGTTTACTAGCTTTTGACTTAACTCCTGATTTATCAGCTAACTCATCAAGTCATTGGAATTTGATAAGGAATGGAAGTGTAAGATTAGAAGTTCGTTTTGAATCATCTCTATCTCAAACTATAAACTGTATTGTGTATGCCGAGTTCGATAATGTTATTGAAATAGATAAGAACCGTAATGTTATCGTAGACTATAGTAGTTAACATAGGAAAAATATTATGCGCTAGTTGTAACGTACTTACGTAAGAATAAATGTGTTTATTTCATAAATAAAAATATTATATTATAACATGCATTTATTTTATTGAAAAGTTCCTTTAAATAGTCATCTCTGAAATTACCACAGAACATTAACAAGAGTAATCTTCACAAGATAGCACAAGTTAGAAACATGAACACCATTGAGATCAGGGAATGCTTATTTAAAATTCATTGGTCTCTACAAAACAATGTGTACGCAGCGAACAGATTGCCCTTTCGTACCGAAGCGCCTACGTTCTTAATAAGTAATCTGGATTCGGATACGCAACCTGGTTCACATTGGGTAGCCATTCACATAGACAATAACAAAGTTGGACAATACTTTGACTCGTTTGGTCGACCACCTGCAGCATTTCATAGAACTTTCCTGAACAGGAATTGTAGACTGTGGGATTTCAATGTCAAAAGAATACAAGATGATTGGACTTCAGTATGTGGCGAATACTGCTTAGTGTATTTGTACTTTAAATTTCAGGGTAGGAGCATGCTGGATTTTACCAAATTATTTAATATAAACGATACTGTAATGAATGATATATTGCTATATAATCTGTTTAAACAATATTTTGAATAAACGTAAAGTAAGACATGTTGTTGTTTTTATTAGCTAGAACCACAATCGGGTGCGATAAGGAGTGTGACTCATTAGCGCTACCCATTAGCGAAACAATACCTTGTGATTTCCAAGTTGTCACAAATAAAGTAATTAAGTTAAATAAAGTAATTAAGTTGTCACAAATAAAGTAATTAAGCTAATTAGGTGTATTGGAGAACCAAAACCAAAAAACGTATGTCAGGATCGTGAAGAGATATCACAAAACGGATAGCAGCAATCGATTGGGCGTCCCCGAAAACCCCCAAAATGATACCAAACTTTTTTTTTTTTTTTTTTTGGATGTGATGCAGGAGTTCTGGATTCAGGAGTTCTGACCCACCCATCTGGTCCCGAAGGGACCAGGTGGGTGGGTCAGAACTCCTGAATCCCTACTACTTATTTTTTAATGAATTTAAGCTTTAGGAGGATCTTAGGCCATTTTTTAGTTCTCCACACTCATGCCAAATATGTATTCAATCCGTCAGTTTTTTATTAACAAAAAATCTTTCTTTAAGCTGCACACTAAATTTCACTCATAGCAGAAACGTAGATAGTAGAACCTAATGCTGATACCGACATTATGCGTTGAGGGTTGGAATATAACGCCGCACTTTATCTAGTTAAACAAAGTAATGAAATCAATTCACTCCCCCAAATGGGAATCGAACCCACAACCGTCATGTTTACAGTAAGACACTGTGTGAGTGATGCATATTTTCTCTTACCCGTATATTCTTCAACTCCTCCCTAAGTCCATTTAATTTGTTAAGTTCATTTTCCCTAACATGTTTCTTCACATAGACCGCTTGGTTGGGATAGCTTTGTGGTAGTAAGTACTGCTTTATGTCACTGTCCACTCTCTTGGCTTTCTCTTCGCTTTTAGCCTTCGGCGATTTCTTGATGTTGGGAGATTTCTTCTCATCTTTAACCTGAAAATACAGCCATTACGTCGTAAGAAATGGTCACGAGTTCGAATTTTGATTACAGTATATGGAACCGGTAAATGTATGATTAGTAATCTTTCAAGCTTACGTGTTAGTTATAAAACGTATAAATTCAATCCATTTTAGTGCAATGTTTAATATAAAAACAGTACTTTTCATTTTTCTAGTAGTATTTTTCTAGTCTACGGCGTTGAGTTCCGCTATTCAATATGCAAATGAATACAAAATGAAGAAAGGAATGTACTAATACTAGGTTATTTTTGCCAATCTCACCAAAAGCGGGAAGATAAAAAGAGAATATGGGATTTCGGTTTTACTTAGCGGTTTTATTTAAAGCCGAGTGAAAAATACCCTTTTTCAGATCTTATATCATTCCGTTACCTTTAATGAAACATCAAAAATAAGAATTCATTAAGAATTATACAGAACAATTTACTGCAACTACTCACAGATTTAGGCATTTTTCCAAATTTCAGTTCACCATCAGAGAGAAAAACATAAGAAATTCGTTTTAATGATAAGAGGACTTAGTAATAAGAAATTAAAATCAATAACAAGAATGTGTAATCTCTGAGTAATCGACGAATGACTGTTGATGGCTATTTTGAATCTACCCTCGAAAGTTGAATCAGCTTAGAAAAAAAAATGGAGGTCATCAGACAAGTAAGACATTATATTGCAATTGAAAATGAACGTAAAAATGTTAGTAATATCAGTACTACAGGAAACAGTTACTGTCCAGAACTGCGCTTTTGGTTAGAAGAACCACTGTAAAACTCGTTAACTGTTCTTTTAAAATATAATTACATATGTAACAAAGTCAGATTTTTCCTTGCTATCACAGTGAGGAAATAAAAATATTAAATATATCATTTCCCCAAGTGGAAATCGAACCTACAACCAGTTTTCACAGGCGGAATATTATTTTATATTATAATAGGCGGCCGAACGCTAAAAACGCTGACGAGAGATCGGGTGAACGGCGCCGGTGAGAAAGGAATTTCTTCTTTTCCCACACTTAATGTTCCACAATGGAATAATAAGTATTGATTAAGGTTAATAGGTTAAGTTATATTAATTTAGGTTTAGGCAGATCACTGTTCCAACATCGAAGGCTGTCTTAGATATAATTTAGGTTTAGATTTAATTTTGTATTTTTAAAATTATAATTAAAATTAATTTATATAAAAAACTTATTTTACTCCAACTGCATTCCTCGTAACTATTGCTGAATGTATATATTTATTTTATATTAAAAAAAATTAATTGATAGCATTGAAACTTAAATAATTATTAATTTATTAATGATTATTAATTATTAATATTCAATATTTCATATATGTTGATAACATTGCCCGAAAGGGAATTAAATCCACAACCAGTCCTGATTTTTATAACTATGCTACAAACTTAATCTTGCTTAGTAAATAGCACTACAAAACAAATTAACATAGCACAATTTTTGTCTAATTTTCCCAGAGAAGAAAAGTGAAAACAATTTATATATAATCATTTCCTCCAATGCAAATCATACCCACATTGCATTTAAAGTAGGAAAATAATCAAACTATCTTTGATCACTCCTATAAGTACATAAATAAATATAAAAAAACCTTACCTCATCTTCATCATCACTGCTCAGTGCTATAATTTCAGGCTTTGCATCAATAATTGTTAAATCATCATCTATCACTTTTTCTTTATACATCATCTTTATTTCCTTACTACTGTTTAAACTTCTTGATTTACTATCGTTAATGTCTGATTTAGTTAAACTTATATTTGAATTCCTTTTACTTGAGGCATTAGAAACATTACTTGAATTATTAATTTCATTTGTTATATCATGTAGAGGACTTGCTATGGGTGAACATGATATTCTGGAATTTTCTCCATCATCAGATTTTCTTTCAGGAGTTTTAAGTACTTGTATTTCATCTGCATCGGCTTGAGCTTCCGATAAATTTATTACAGAACTCCTTCTTGATGTTTGGGGTGTCTAAAAATTCTTGTAATATTAATATTTTGATAATATGTTACACATATATAATGAAAAATAATTTATTTTAATAATAAAACATGAGCCACATTCCAATACTACATGCTATGAATGGAGAATGGCACTGGCCTCTTACTCCATATTCTATCTTATGATAGTCTTCTGATGACTGTCTTAATACAGCCTACTATAGTAGATAAATAAAGGAAAAAAATATAATAAAACATTATTTGAAAGATGAAGCTATTAATAATGTCTTATATATATAGCATCATATTATAGTATGCAGAGAGAACATCCCAGTGTCATGTCACTCTTCCTAAATTAGAGACACCATTTGTTGAGTAGTAGAACTCAATACAGTGATTTGTCTACTAAAGATGAAAAGGGAAAATATATAATTCTATAAGGTGGATATCAAAGTAAAAACCATTGTAGTTATAGTTAGATGCTATCCTATTTGGATAATGGCTATTAATAGAGCAATATAAAATTGTTTATCAACATAACACAAACAGCTACTGACTTGCCTTTAATTTTTTTTATCTATCTATTGAATTTTACCTCATAGGAAGAAAAAATGTACTAATAATAATTTAAAGAACAAAATTTAAAGATAAAAATATTTAAATATGTTCTTTTTAAAAACCATTTATATAGACTTACATCATCAGATTGTATATAATCAGAATCGTCACTTTCATTTTCCTTAGGTATAATACCCATAATGCTCATGCGTGTTGCACGAGACATCACTATCTGGTCTTCATCACCATCGTCACTGGTACTAATTCTTTTATTGTCACTTTCATTATTTTCATCATAATCACAATAGGTTTCATCATTATTTACATCATTTTTAACATTTTTATCACTATTATTATCACTATCATCTTCACTATACTGAAGTTTGTCATTATTTGGTTCACAATTATCATCATCACTACTTATGACGCTTTCATTACTTTGAATACTCATATTCTTTAAATCCCTTAGGTTTCTTTTTAAATTGTCAATCTTTAATGGAGTGTCTTTCAAACAGGCAATTTTTCTGTGTTTGTCATGTTCTATTATAATAGAATTTTCTGTATCTGAGTCTAGCCTCATAATTCGCTTTTTTGTTTTACGTCCAATAAAAGAATTGGCAGAGTTAGGAGTTGCTTTTGTGGGTCTTCTTCGAGGTACGATTTCGGGTGAAACTGCACCTGGAAATTTCTATACTTATAGAAAATTGATAATTTATAAATATATAGTGGTTTTTTTTTCTAAATTACCTTCATCCTCTGATGAACTAAGCACAACTTTATTAGAATCATCAGATTTTATTTTTAGACTGGGCAGTATTAGATTGCTCTTGCTTTGGTCTGAAAAAAATTATTGACTTAAATATAAGGATAGTTTTTACAACATTCTATACATTGATAATAACACTATTTACCATCGTCGCTACTTAAAACTATATGATTTGATAATGTTTTAACACTACTTCTTCTTAAACTTGATTTAGGAATACGAGAAGATGTGCCCTCCTCCTCAGTTTCATCTGCCAAAGTTAAAAAAGTAAAAAGTTGTTAGATTTTTTTACACTAATACTTAAAGAAATAGTCTACGAAAATTGCATTTTAAAAACAAAACCTTCTGTTAGGGAATCCTCAGACTCTGGTATAAAAGCCGTTTGATTTTTCTTGCCTGGTGTTTTCTTGGAACCTATTGATTCATCTATTAAACTATTATCGATAAACTCGGATTCTGAATCACTATCATCTCCAGTTTCGTCACGATATTCAAAAAAAGAATTTTCCATTCTTATAATCTTATTTATCCATTAAATATGAAAAGAATAATACATTAAAGTAACTAAAACATTAAAATATTTGTTACTTCTATCAAATATGAAACAACGAATCAAAACAATTTAAAACTATTGTCGTTGTGTGACGTTTTGATAATGCACCTTACATATTTATTTTAACTAAATTCTATAAATAATATACACATTTTCGTAGTGTAACATTATTTAAAAATAGCGATTAACTTAACTTAAAAGAAATATATTTCGATTAACTGATATAATCCTTAATATATGTTATGATAGATAAGGGATATAAAAACGAAAATACTATTAGAAACTGAATGTAATTTGAAACATTTTTATCAACTATATTTTAGTTTCGTAAAGAACATTTTGCCAATATATATTGATATTGTTTATTAATTAATGGAGGTCCTTATTATAATTTACTGGTATCGCTCCTTGTGTTAAATTATAAGATTAAAAATCGTGTCATTTATTATTCGCTTTAGAAGCTGTCATCATAATGAATGTACATTTTTAATCTGCATTGTTTTTAAACAGTTGACTTACCAGCTGCTGACTTTATTTGTTTTTAAATCGTAAATAAATATTATTTATGAATTAAAAGAAAACGTGTATTTAAAATAAATATTAGAAAAGATGACTGAAATCCAATTACAAGAATTTAAATTAGAACCTGACTCCGAACTCCGTTTTGAGGTCGAATCTAAAAATGAAAAAGTGGTCTTGGAGGTAGATTTAGCGCGTTTATAGAACATAAAAATAAAAACATCTATATTAAATAATAACTTTAATGTTTATAAGTGTACGTGTGTATAAAATATTTATTATAAAAAGTAATTCTGTTTTTTATTAGGTTAAGAGTGGATACGCAGAACTATTTGGCACGGAGCTGGTCAAAGGAAAACCTTATGAATTCCATACTGGAGCTAAAGTGGCCGTGTTCACGTGGCATGGATGTACAGTTGAGCTACGAGGACGTACTGAAGTCAGCTATATTGCTAAAGAAACACCTATGGTTTGTAAAACTTACTTAATATTTAGTTAATATTAATGAAATTATGGTGCCACTTTAGAACGATGACGACGACAGTCGAGTATTCGATTTCTTTCGAGGAAAATTTGTATATAAAATATCTTTACTACCATTCTTATAAGTAATTTTACAGCGCAACTTACAATTGTTTCAAATTTGTCAAAAAGTGGAGACTAACACTAGTCCCTACTTTTTGTCAAATTTTAATATTCTGATATATATGCAAAACTAATTTAATAAAGTTTGCTCATGTACAGTTTTTACACCCATTTTAGGTAGTTTATTTAAATGTACATGCAGCTCTAGAACAGCAAAGAGTGGCAGCAGAACAAGAGAACACTCGAGGGCCAGTCACGATGGTGGTAGGGCCAGGAGATGTGGGGAAGTCTACTTTAACTAAAATCCTACTTAATTATGCAGTGAGAATGGGAAGGCGGCCAATTTTTGTTGATTTAGATGTTGGACAAGGACATATCAGTGTTCCAGGGACTGTAGGTAAGGATTTTGTTTTTTTTTGTGACTTTAACAATATTAAATGAAACTCCCACAAAAGTCTTGTCTCTTATAAATAAAGAAATAACCATGGATACAATGTATCAAACTTAAGGCTTTTATTTTACATACACTTGATAAATAGTCCATAGTCTATACTTTTAAGTAACTAATATGCTTAAAATATAAAATTTTTATATTGACAAAAAAAAATTACATACAAAAAATATATAATTTATTAACACAAGCTGCCAACACTTTATTTATAATATAAAACTATATTTATCAAAAGACATATTCATAAAAGAAATATTCAAAAGTATCTCCACTGTAAAGAATTATTTTCATTTACCTGCTCTGGCATGACAAAATACAGTATTGAGTTCCACCACCTAACTTGCAATGTCTCAAATGAGGACAACCTGATGGGATAGAAAGCAGAAAATGGAGTGTTTTAACACCAGGTTCACTATGCCTACCTACATATAGCAGATATGTGTGAAGCTAATAAAATTTAGCTCTCATAAGTCAATTTCTCTTGTAACTTTTTGATAAAAATTAATTAATTTTTTTTTATTTGCTGCAGGTGCATTGTTAGTAGAGAGACCAGCTTCCATAGAAGAGGGTTTTAGTCAACAAGCTCCCCTTGTGTACCACTTTGGTCACAAGTCACCCGGTGACAATCTTGAACTGTATAACACTATTGTGTCGAGGTTAGCGGAAGTGATTGCTGAGAGATGTGAAAATAATAAAAAAGGTAAATTTTGCTATGAGTTTGTTTAAATAGCCTAGGTCTTTGCCCTCTGTTTCTTTCACTTGCTAATCCCTGGTCCCATCACTCACTGTAAAAATGTAAAATCTTTAAAGGACATTTTTTATACTTCATGCTGCATCCTGCATATAGTAATTTAAGCATAGGGAACCTAAGATATTTTTAAGATTTTTAAAGTTTTACTTCACACCTAAGAAAGAAAAATACATATTTAGAAAAGATATAAATAAGTATTTTTCTTTCATATAAAAAATTGAACATAACGGGACTCAAACCAGACCAGGTTAGTCCACCTGTTCAATTTCCAGGAGGTGCGGGTTCGATTCCCGCTACATTCAAATTTTTATATGTTTTCTAAATAATTATAGGAAACCTAAAAACTTTTAGCAATACAGTAAACACTGTGTTTAATTCGATTGGAGAACTAGAATATCAATTTTTGGATATTTCAAATAATTCATTTTATTTTCAAAAGATTTATCTATTTTTACTTTTATAATCACTTGCACAAAGGCAATACTCAGGTTAAGCCTCGCGAATTGTGTGTCTTTACACTATGTTCTACATGAACATTGAAAACAAAAAAATATATATGTATGTATGTCTTTAGCGTCAACGTCAGGAGTAATAATAAACACGTGTGGATGGATCAAAGGAGCTGGATACAAAGTACTGACGCACGCTGCTCAAGCGTTTGAAGTAAGAGGATTTTTTTTTAATTTCCTTATTGCAGAGTAAGCAAGGGAGGCCTTGCGCTAGTTCTTTCAGTTTAGAAATATTTAATTCGTGTATTAAAAATGTATTTTTCGTAAGTCATATTTGAACTGCCATACATTTTATTTTGTTTCCGCTTCACTCACTTTTCTACAGGATTGATACTAGGGTCATTGCGTGTTGACTGACACAAGTCTACGCCGCCAGTCGTGGCGCAGTGGCACAAAATGTGACTGTAAAACCGACTGGTTGTGGGTTCGATCCCCACTCGAGGAGATATAGATAAAATATTTATTTAAATTTATATTTCCATTTCTTCGCTCTGGTGGCGAGGCAAAGCGCGGCGTTGATTTCTGATTGAAAGTGGGGAAAGGATTGTCTTAACACTAGGTTCCCTCTGCCTACTCTGCTGTGTGCAGGATACAGCGTGAAGCTGGAATATATTTAAAATATAATCGACCATTTTCCCTAAAAAGAAATAGAATCCACTGCCTTATTTTGTTTAGTTTATTATTTGAGCCGCTGCGCTACTACGATTTTATCCAATATTTTTTTTTTCATACTAAACAATTGACCAAATGATGTAAAGAAAAAAAATATTAGTTTTATTTTTATGATTTCCAGGTTGATGTGATATTAGTATTGGATAACGAGAGGTTGTACAACGAGCTCAAAAGGGATATGCCAAAGTTTGTCAAAGTTGTCTATTTACCTAAAAGTGGTGGGGTGAGTGGATTTTTACTTTAAGTTTTGATAAGTTATCTTTTATGTCATCATACTAATTAAAAAAAAAACATTTTAAAACTAATAATGAAGGCCCAGGGGCACGAGCGTGCAACTATAAATGCGACGGATTGTGGGTTCGATTCTCATTCGAGGAAATTTAATATTTTCATCATCATTTCCTCGCTTGCGGTAACAAGGTTAAGCGCTGCGTTGAGTTCTGCCACTCAACACACAACGCCTCTAGAGTTCGGCGGAAAGTGATAACCGGAAATGTCTTAATGAGAATGGACTGTCTTAAGTTTTAAATAATTTTTTTTGCTATATGAGGGATAATAATGAAGTGTTGCCGAAATTATAGAAAAAAAACGGCAAGCGTGTGTTGCACCTATAAATACTAAATTATCTACTATTTAATTAAAAATATAAAAAAAAAATAAACTCTAAATATATATAACCTACATAATATAACAACAAACAGAAAATCACTTGGATTTCGTATTTTTTGAAAGAAAACAGCCACTTTTGGCGTTCTATTCTATCTGGCTTTTTTTGCAATTGTTTATTTTTACGTTTTTTTTAAGTATAATTCACTCAATAAAAAAAAAGGAAACTATTAAACAACCTATAAAAAGAAATTATATAATAATAACTAGTCGATACAAGACATTGCAAATTTTATCTTTTTATATTTAATCGAAACCAACACAGAAAAATTTTTTTTACTAAGAGTAAATATAAAAATATTTTATTTCTATTTACACTTGTAGAATATTTTTTAAAGCAAAATCATCATAAGATTAATTTGTAGGTAGTGGAGAGATCTTCCACTCAACGCGCTGAGGCCCGAGACGCGCGTATCCGTGAATATTTCTACGGGAAGAGAACGCCTTACTACCCTCATTCATTTGATGTCAAATTTTCAGATTTAAAAATATATAAGGTAATTTAAGTTTTTTATTTAGTAAAATAAAAGGAGAATTGCCGAAAAATATATATATATATATATATTAAATATTGTGCTATATAATTATAGATTTAATTTCCTACTAGGGGTTAGTGGAGAACTAGGAACTATACACCAACTATGTATTTATTTCTTAGTCGAATATGGTAAAGTACGGCGTATAATAAATTAGAACCCCTTTCCCACAGGTGGGTGCGCCTTCACTTCCCGACTCGTGCATGCCACTAGGCATGAGGGCAGCAGACGCTCTTACTAAATTAGTAAGCGTATGGCCGACCCCCGCCCTCGCGCATCGACTGCTGGCAGTGTCGTTTGCACCAGTGGACGAAAATAGTGATGGTACCGGCGCCAGTGCTGGTGCTGGTGCTGGTGCTGGTGCCGGTGTTAGTGCTGGCGGCGGTGCTAGTGCTGGTAGTGACGAACACGTGCTGCATTGTAACTTGGCGGGGTTTGTTTGTGTGTAAGTTTATCATTGTTTATAGTAATTTAAAAAAACACATGTTTTAGAAAATTTGTTAAGGAGAGGTTTAAGTCTTGCTACTTAGGTTATTTTTGCGATTGCTGCCCGCTTAGTCGATCACGTACTATAAAATACCTCGGGGTAACCCTAGATGAAAATCTCACGTGGACTGAACATATAAATGCTACAGTATCCCGATTAAGGAAACTCATATATGTTTTTAGAAAACTTAGGTCTAGTGCAACTCAAAAAACCTTGAAAATTGTTTATATTTCTCTTGTGCAGTCTATTTTGAATTATTGCAACAATAAGTAGTAAATGGTGGAACATCGAAATGCACGATGCTTTGATTGGAAAGAGCCCAAAGATGTATTTTAAAAGTAATGACGCACAAACCTAGGCGCTTTTCAACTACAGATTTGTATACAGTTTGTAATGTACTGAGTGTTCGACAATTGTTTATCTTGCAAGCTATTTTACGGAAACACAAAAAAATATTTTACAACCTGGATAGTGTAACTTTGAAACGCAGAGACGATAAAGTCTGTCAAATTGAACATCGCCGTTTAGCCTCTTCAAATAAACAATACTATTATTTATGCCCAACGCTATATAATAAAGTAAATGAAAAAATTAGAATCCACCGCCTAACCCTACGAAGGTGTAAAATTGAATTAAAAAATTGGCTTTTAACATTAAACTATGATGACACAGAAAATCTTATCCGTATCCTAACTATATGAGACTTAAATTACAAAACAAAAACCATATGAGACTTAAATTACCCACACACACACACACACTCACGCACACACAAACACACACACCCACAAACACCGACGCATATTTTAATTTTACGTTACTTTATAATAATAATTTTTTTTTTTCTATTTTATTGTAATTTTGCTTTGTTTTCATATATATATTTCAAACAGTTAATAATTTATTTTTTAATATTAAGCAACGCTTGTGAGGTGGGCGTTAATAGCCGCGACACAGTGTTTAACTAATGCGGTTATTATCGTACAAATTGTTTCTTGTATAACTTTGCTAATATGTTTTAAAATAAATAAATAAATAAATAAAAAACTCAGAAAGGCGGAAAGTGAGATACGGAAGTATCTTAATGGGAACGGAGTATCTTAACACTACGTTTTGCCAGTTGCCTCCGCCTACCCTGCTTTGTGTGGCAACTTAAAAAAGGTCAATATTCTTAGTTTGTTCAAAACTCGAAAGTATTTATGAAACATTTTAAATTTAGCTTAATTATAATTAAATAATGCTATTGCGGCGCAGTGGGCCATCTCTCAATATTTTAGATTACTTACTCTACAATGTCTGAAAGCAGAGAGAAGAAAATAGAATGTCTTAACACTAGGTCACATCTGCCTACCCTTAATAGAATTAAAACGAGAAGTTAATAACGTTAATCCACACTTAGGAGAGAAAAATACTTAATAAGAAAAAGGCTCGAACCAGCGCCTCCTGGAAACCTGGTCGGTTGTAGGAGGCGTGGGTTCGAATCTCGCCACGTTAAAATTTTTATACGTTTTCTAAATAAGTAATATAATTTAATTTACAGGACTGCAGTGGACATGGAAAGACAGACATTGACCATCTTATCTCCTCAGCCTCGACCGCTGCCCAATACAGTGTTACTACTATCTGATCTACAGTATATGGACAATCATTAAACTTAATTGAGATTATGTTTATTTTTATTTATCTATTGTCTTACAACTTATTGTTAATTAACATTAAGTTATTTGGCAGTAGTTTTGTAGGGTTTTAGTTAATGTGGAAATAAAAGTTTCATATATGTTAATAAATATTAAATCAACTAAAGTATGACTAGAGAGTTCAAAAAATATTTGAAATATTTTGAGCTTGTGGAAGTATAATTTAAAAAAATAATGTTAAATAACAAATTGTTACACTTTTCACGAAGAAAATCTTAAAAATTTGTTCTATTTTTATTACTTAAAAGCCAAGGACAAACAAACAGTCAAACGCGTTACTTACCTGTTATTAATATGAAACTTTTATCACCACTACATATCGACGGCGAAGTGCCATTAACATCTACAACTGATAAAATCAAAATTTTACATAAACTAAAAAAAACCATTTTATTTCTTGACAAATTAAATGAGTTATTATTTTATAATAATATATGGTTTATGAATTATATTATGTTCATATTATATTATTTGATAGTATAGTAGGTGTGCATTTAAAATGAAAAAAAAAAGATAATTTTTAAAAATGTCAGTTAGGAGGTACTTATTGGTCCTTCACCGTCGTTATATATGTTCGGAAAAAAGACATTATGGTTTTTCGCAATTAGTGTATTAAGAAATAAAAGAAAGTATTTTCGTATATTTTTATATTGTTATTAATACTATTTGCATCAAATCATCGAATTCGAAACGAAAATCGAACGAAATTCTTTAAAAAAAAGTTGTATAAGGTCATACAAGGTTTTGTAAATAAAACGATTTACTTTTTATAATATCTTTTATTTTTTTATTATATACCCAGAAAAATAATGAATCTTCTTTTTTTATTATTATTCTTCACTTTTGACTTGACTCATACTCTCCTTCAGCTTCATGTTGTATCCTGCACATAGCTTTGTTGCCAGAAATTGTGTTAAGACACTCCGTTCCCCACTCATCTCCCCATCTAAATATAGATTGAATGGCGAAGAAATATAATTGAATATTTAAAAATAAACAGTTAAATACGTCAAAATTAATTAATTTTATTCATGGCGCAATCATCAATATTTTAATGCTAGTTGTGGCGCACGGGCACAAGCGTTTGACTGTAAACGCGACAGGTTGTGGGTTCGATTCCCACTGTAAGACATGACAAAACACTCGGACTCACATTAAAAGACAATGTAACTACCATTATTGCTATTTAGGTTCCAAATGTGTGGCTATAAACGCGACTGGTAGTGTGTTATAGATACCCACTCAAACAAATGAAATACTTAATATTTCTTCGCTATAGTGTCGAGGCAAAGCGCGGCGTTAAGGTCCGCCACTCAGCACGCAATGCTTCAAGAATTCAGTGGAAAATAGGTTACGGGTTTTCTTAGAACTAAGTTCCTTCTTCTGCTTACCCCGCTGTGGCCGGGATACAGTGTGAAGTTGATTACATAATATTTTTACACAAAAAAAAACAAGATTTACAATGTTTTATAAAATAATACCACAATTTTAAAAATAAGTCTTTTATTTTCAATTATAAGACTAGAAAAATATGGAAATTTTAATAATTTATTAATGGAAGTTATATACAATACATTTAAAAAAAACCAAATACGCAGCTTATACTATAGTATAAGCCAATGAAATAAGAACCCAGTAATTATCTAGTGACATTGAATTATAACCGAAACAGCGAATAGTTACTTTTCGTCAAACAAAAATAAGGAAAACTATATTTTCTTAAAGAAATATGAAATGTGATCGATTTAATAATATCATTACAATTTTTTGTATATTTAATTAGTAGAGTTGAGGCCGTCTTGGCGCAGGGGTACAAGGGTGTGACTGTAACGCGACGGTTGTGGGCTCGATCCCCACTGGAAGAAAATCAAATATTTATTTAAATTTATATTTCCATTTCTTCGCTCTGGTGTCGAGGCAAAGCACGGCGCTGAGTTCCGCCACTCAACACGCAATGCAAATGCCTCCAAAGTTCGGCGGAAAGTGGAGAATGGAGTGAACACTAGGTTCCCTCTGCCTACCCTGCTATGTGCGGGATACAGCGTGAAGCTGATTTAATTTTTAGTAGAAAACATGTATGTAACCAATTAATTATTTAAACTGTTGAATTGAACATAAACAAATTATTCAGTTTCTACAAAAAGTAATGTCGAGTAATTTTCAATAATGTTTAATATTTATACGTATAAAATATTATTATTGTTAATTCAAAATAATATGTCTTTTTAAGGCTGAATATAATCTTAAAATGGCTAAAGAAGAAAAAATAAATACAAAAGAAATAATAATTAAAATTAGAGGAAGACAGCAAAAGTATAAACTAATACTAAATATAGATCAGGAAATATTTTAATATATTACAAAAATTCAATTCATTTAATAGTTACCCCTGAAGTCAGTGAACACATTGCATAGTTTATTTTAATAATTCTTATCAAATTAATAAAGAAACATTTTACTTTATAAATAAAAATACATAGTACCATTCTTTATTTACTAATAACCTTCTCATGTAAGTACCTACTTACACGAGAGGAACAAACAAAAGTTTTTATTTTATTATTATTTCATAATAATGCCTATTTAGTTTAAAACATAATCAAATCTTATCTCAATCATAAAGATAATAATTTTCATTATTTAGTAATTTAAAATGGCCTGTTGGTTGTTTGCGGCTGTGGCTTTTCAAATCAGACAAGGTTCCTGACTTCACCTGGCCAGCTGACATTCAATTAGGAATCATATTCCAACCGCTCTAACATTCTGGGCCATTCTTAAAATGGAGATAGTGAGCATAATGTTAAACCATCGAAAACAGTGAAGCAGAAGGAGCTGTACTACCACAGATAAAAATTGTTTGGGAGTTTTTCAATTTATGGCGGTTCAGTACATGAACATATGCATTATATCACATTGTAGGTGCCTCTAGAAGTTCCTACTGTATTGAATCAACTTTTAGATTTGAAAGACAAATGGGTACCGAATTCTCATCCTGAACTCACACACGCTCACTACCCGGACTTTTACTACGTGAAGGATACTCATATAAATCCGACACATGATTGTATTTGTCCATAAAACATCCCTTGACGCCCTGACCCTTAAAGATAAACATTCTCACATTGTAAACTCCGCCTTGTGCGCTTGTCGATACCGTATAAAGCCTACTATTTTTACACTTTACAAAGTGGCATCCCTTGTCTAAAGATAAAAGAGGGGATACGGTGTATAACCACCAAACACCACAGGACAGGGCATCGGAGTGAGATTCGGTCTAAAGGGGCAAAAATAAGAAGACCAAGCGAGATATCGAGGAGGGTATTCATAAGATCATGTATTCTAGAATCTAAGACCATGTGCCTGTCACACACATCGTGTATCGTATGCCAAATTATCAAAAACATACGCATGTTATTCTGGATGTCATCAGGTTTAGCCCACACTAGCCCGCCGCTTCTTAAAAAAGGAAAATAAAGTGGCAGAGGCGGAGGCTCTAAAAAAAATTGCGGGGCTCTTCCCCACTTGAGGAAATTAAATATTTATTTAAAAATAAAATTACTCCTAGTTGAGTTCCGCCATTCAACACGCAATGCCTCCAGAACTTGGCGGAAAGTGGGAAATGGTGTGTCTTAGCACTAGGTTCCGTCTGCCTACCCTGCTGTGTGCGGGATACAGTGTGAAGCTGATTTAAAGTTACTCCTTTAGAAAAAACAGCAACCTAAGCAAGATGTTGCAGATGGGCCATCCAGATCCTGAGGAGACGAGAGAAAATAGAATTTCGTGGTACCGACACGAAAGAATCTAGCTTCGGCTATAACAATCACAGAAATGTAGTATACGTTTAGGCACAGGTAAAATCAATAAAAAAAACAATACAAAACAAAACCGCCAGTACTAGCACCAATAAAAATTTCCTCGCAAAACTCAATCACTGTATAGTGCGAACGACGAGTCGTCGTCATCTTGAAGTTAGCTGTAGATGTCTGCGCAGAATTCATTTTAGGATTCTTCTTATGCGCAAAAGTGCAGAAAGACTAACTTCAGCGCGGCCACGACATGTCACTAGGTCAGTCGGCGGCGGTGCGTCGCCGCGGCTGGTCGCAGGGCAGCTGCGCCTGCGCGTACTTGATGGCGACGCGCATCGCGTCCTGCACCAGCTGCTCGCACGTGATTAGACTTACCTGGTAATTATTTTATACATATGTAAAAAATATTAAAGAAGAGGATAAGATTCTTTATTATTAACACTTCTAATAGGAATTGTGTAAGTTTAAAAGTTAAGCTAAAAAAATATATGAAAACATTATTTTTTTATTAAGTTTAAATTAATAAAAAGCACAGATATCTGACAAATATTTTATTGTTTTTAGAAAAAAATTGAGCACTTTACCTTAGTATCACACATTTCCGCACGCGTTCTCAGAGAATCCCTCTCACCGGGGGGCGGCTGCAGTATCCTCGCTTTGAATATCGGCAGCACGCACTCCAACCACCTCTCGGCCGTGAAGGTGTCCGTGAGCAGGTGCGGGGGCACGTGCGCGGCCGCCACCAGCACGCCGCCCGCGCAGCCCAGCAGCAGCGCGGGCGCGGGGGCAGCGGGCGTCGTGGCGACGCAGCGCCGCGCCGCCGCCGCGCACTGCAGGTAGGACGCGCGCACGAAGTGCACCGTGAAGCGCCGCCCCGACGACAGCGAGCTCTCGCACGCCTCCGACACCTCCGCGTCCGCGAGCGCTCTGGAGTAAGTAGTTCCTCGTGTAAATATGGCATCAGCATTAGAATTATTATAAAAAACACCACAACAGCGCTGATAGGGAGAAAAAGAAGTCACACGCCGAAAAATAGGATTTCAATAGTACAAGAAGTAATTGTAGTGTACTCCAGTTTGCTCCTAATACCTCTCAAAATTGATTAAAATTAATTTTATTATCTATGAAATCCACAAAAGAAACGAATTAACAAAAAATATTAAAGTCAATCTTTAAGCCTCATAGGAAAACGAATTTTGATACTTTTTTAGAAAACGTACTCATAGCTTTTTTATTTTAAGAAATGAATATTTTTCTTGTGTAAGTGTCGACTAACGCTATGAAGATGTTAGATTAGAAAATAAAATTAAATTAGCTAACTAAACATACGTATGCTACCACAAAAGTAACGCAAACAAATTCATCAGAAACAAAAAGAAATAAAATATTTAAAAGACATCCACACTCACTGTAAAGCAACATCATTCCTATTGCTAGCGCTCTTCTGCAACGTGTCCAACAGCTGCATGCACTCCGCGTACTCTCCGTAGGGCGCCCCGCCTCCAACTCCACAGAGACCGGAGAGCCCCTCCTTAATGGCTGATACTTCTTCTCTCACTCTGTCAGGGTCCGCCAACTCTATCACTTCTGACAGTTTTTTGGTTCGACAGAAAAGCTCGCGAGCCTGGATTGTAAAAGATTATTTGTATAAAATTGATTTAAAAAAATAAGTACCGCCTCGTTTCTTGCGCCGGTTCTTCTTAGGTCTGAGACATTAAATTTAATGAACTTGTAGAAAATTATTTGGCGTTTAAAAAATTAAGCATGTAAGTTCTTATTTTGAATAAAATTCATTTAATTTGAATTTGAAAATTGACGTAACTATTTATAAATATAGGGATTTATAAAAATAAATAGAAGAACCCTTCCTAGCTTCAATGGCTGACACCTTTTCCCTCAGTCTGTCAGGCTCCACCACTTTTTAAAGTTATTATGCTCAATAGAGAAAGTTTACCAGCCTAGTTTGTGAAAGTTAAATATTTATTACTCAGTTGTTATTTTAAACTGTCTCAAAATGATAAAATTTTGTGGACTCCGCAAATGCTCTATAATGATGAATGAGCCCTTAGACTAGTGAATGGAGGATTCATGCTGTTAGCTTAGCTTTAGTGGTAATATGTAACAATAAATAAATACATAAACAATTTCATGTACGTGATTTTTAACAGTGTATGACTATTCTTATAATTTGAACCGTGGCCAGGCGCAGGGGCACAGGGGCAAGAGTGTGACTGTAAACGCGAAAGGTTGTGGGGTCAATTTCCAGTCGAGTAAATTAAATAATAAATATTTTCATTCTCTCGCTCTGGTAACGAGGTAAAGCGCGGCGTTGCGCAACTCACCACGATGGGTCCAGAATTCGACGGAACGTGGGGAACGGAGGAGTCATAATGGGAATGGGGTGTCTCAACACTAGGTTCCCACATTCCCTATGCCTACCTTGCTATGTGCGGTTTACATTGTGAAACTAAAACAAATAAGCCAAGTGTATTAAGAAAGTTATGAAACTTTAAGAATATTTAAGAGAGAAATAAAATCCCGCTATCAAAAAAAGAAAAGAATAGAACTGTTTTGTAAATTATTTATTAGTATTAAATAATCTAATACGTGTTGAGTGTTCTTGTCAAGTTACCTGTCGGGCGGCGTGCCCCGCCAGCGCGTGCAGTGCGGGCGCGTGCCCCCCCGCGCCGCGCACCAGCGTCACGCACACGTCCCCCACGTGCCCCGTGGACGGCACGTGCGTACCGCAGCAGAGCTCCCTAAACCACATTAAAACTATATATATTGATGCTTTTTTTAATGGCAGGTGACAATCACGGTGTGACGTATGAATTTCAGGAAGATATAATGATGATATAATAGGTCGGGGCAAAAGTTCGTATTTTGAATGTATTATTAGTAATCTATGGCTGTACTGGATGTAACTGGCTGATTTGAATACCATTAAATGTAACATTCTGAAGATGCAATAAATTAAAAAAAAAACTAGTTCCCGCCATTTTCAATTGTTTTTCAAGGAAGTAAAATGGACGTATGAGACGAAGAAATTCGGTGCATTTTAAAATTTTATTATAAAAAAGGTAAAAATGCGACGAATGCCGCGAAAAAAAAGTGCGGTTAACGGACCTAATGCGGTATCAGTAAGAGTAGCACAAATGTGGTTCAAGCGTTTCAAGTCTGCAAATTTTAGTGTGAAAGATGAGGTTCGCTCTGGACGCCCTATCACACGCCTATCACAGATAAAATCAATGCCATCTTAGTAGAAGTAGTAGTACTAGTACTATATGCTGATACTAGATGTTGGTCATAAAACAGTTTTAGGTCATTTATGAAAGTCTGGGTACAAGAAAAAACTTGACATTTTGGTACCACTTCATCGCACTGAGTGATATTTAATGCAACGTGTTTCCATTTACAATTATTTGTTGAAACGTAACAATTCCTAACCATTTCTTAAACAGTTGATTACGAGTGATAAAAAATGGGTGACTATGGGAGCTATTGAGAAAGACCGACCGGAGCTGGTGAATAGGAAGGGCGTGGTGCGCCACCATGACAACACTCTCAACTGCACTCATCGACAGCCACGCAGCAAACATTGAGAGAGCTTGGTTGGAATGTGTTGATGCATCCTCCGTATAGCCCTGACCTTGCTCCATCAGATTTCCACCAGTTTCGGTCATTTCAGAACTGTTTAGGAAGCATAAAGCTAACCTCAAAAGAACACTGTGAATACTGACAGATTTTTTTCAAAATTTCTACAGGAATGAGATCATGGCACTACCCATAAGATGGCAACAAGATATCGATCAAAACGCCACATACATATTATAAATAAATAAAAAATTATACCTAAAAAAAATATTTTCCTTTGTATGAACAATACGAAAATAATTTTGCCCCAACCTTATATTAGAGATAAGATAGCATTGTTTTGTGATTAAAAGTTGGAACAAAGTGTTTGTTTGCAATATAAATGTATTTTCTTTAAATTTCTATAAGTATAAATGTATTCAAGTATAATATAAAGCTATCTTTAAAAATGTTATATTCCCTCTCTGCCCTTCTATATAACGCTACATAATGTTCTTTAGCCCTATATATTCTCCACCTGCTCAGATAATACGTAACATCCAAGTTTTTATCCAAAATTTATAGATATGATGACAAATATTCTGTTTAATACATTATTTGGCTTCAAATAGAGTAATTTTTTTTAAATAAACATCACAAGACAATGTAACTTAAACTCCCTTCCGTGTCCTGTATTATATTTTCTTATAAGAAATATTGTTACGTAAGAAAGCCTCAATAACAAAATATAAAAATGATCCCAATGATGACTAAATTGCTGTTGTCACAAATGAAAATCTAAAAGGACAGAAGTATATTAATATTTTTTTAAATAATAAGTTGTGGGTTCATAATTGACTGTATAATAAAAATTTTGAAACTTTTATTAGGTAACTTAAGGGCAAAAGTATATAGAATAAGAATATCACCAACATAACTGTATAATACATTATTTTAATTAAGCTTAGATACTGTTATATACATTATTTTTTAATTTACATATCAACTACTTAACAAAAATAACATGAAAAAAAAAATAAAAAAAATAATATTCTCTCTTCTCTTTCCTATTTTTGAAACTTACTTAGACACAAGCGGCGACCCACACGCAACAAGCCTGAGACCGGTCTCGGGATAAATCTCGCCGGGCACCGTCAGGACGTCCGATTCTGAAGATATCTGCGACATGTCTAATACTTGCGTGCTCACTGTTGCATTTGATTTTAGGCTTTCTCTGAATATAGATAAAGAAATTATTAAAATATTTAAAAATATATATTAAAAAGGTACTTAGAATCTAGGGTTAAAACATTTCACTTTTTACATTTTCTATATTTTAGAGTTACTACTTATTAGATGGCGAAATTCAGCTTTACCATATTGGAGACGTAAACATAGATTTTATTCTTTTAGCACATCGATTCAAAACCTACCGCGTGGACCACAATGTGATTCTTAATTGACCTACGATTGCGTGATATTTATTTTTTAAATAAATTTAATATACAATAGCATAGTTCTCACAGAAATTAAATATAATAACATAAAATAAATATAGTCGTGGCGCAGCGGCGCGATGTGTGACTGTAAACCGACTGGTTGTGGGTTCGATCCCCACTCGAGGAGATGAAATATTTACTTAAATTTGTATTTCCATTTCTTCGCTTTGGTGTCGAGGTTAAGCGCAGCGTTGACTTCTGCCACTCAACACGCAATGCCTCCAGAATTTGGCAGAAAGTGGGGAACGGAGTGTCTTAATACTGGGTTCCCTCTGCCTACCCTGCAGTGTGCAGGATACAGCGTGAAGCTGATTTAATTTTTTAAATTTTAAACAGAGAAAAAAGGATAAGACAACCTTACCTAACCAAATCTTGTGCCTCCAAAACAACTTTCTGTGACAGCTTTTGACCATAAACCGACAAATTTAGGGAGAACCCCTTATCAGTTACACTGGAACCAGTTTGACATATCACACTATTTGGCAGCACTTTCCTCAAGGCAGCATTAAATAAATGTATCGCCGTATGATTTCTCATAACATTAATTCTTTTTTCACTATTTACCAGTAACTGTACACTGTTATCGTTTCTTATATATAAATTATCACTATTCTTCAATAGAAATTGTCCTCTATGAAATATTATATCGCGTATTTTGAAAACGCTATCTATTTTAAATTGTATGTGAGAATTGAATACCATACAACCGTCGTCAGCTATCTGTCCACCTTCTTCGCAATAGAAATTTGTGTTTTCTGTTACTATATAATAAGGCTTATTTTCGGTTGGCTCAGAGAAGTCTATCCATTCTCCATCTTCATTCAATATAGCTATCACTTTAGTTCTTAAAGGTTTTAATATAATTTCATTTTCATTTTCCATATAGTTATACTTTTCTTGATCATTTGTTTTTTTAACGCCATTTTTATGTAATATTTCAATAGCTTTATCAAACAATATGCCTTTATTAGATGCTTGTTCTTTAAAAGCTGTTTTGTGTCGTGATTTATGATTTGATAGAAGCTTCCAGAAGCCTTTCCTATCTATTTCTAAGTTATTTAAATTCGCTATTCTTTCAATGACGTCGTCTTGAAGACCATGAGTGTCGTATAGTTTGAAGACCAACTGGCCTGGTATAACGGTTGATTTCGCTTTGGACATGGTCTGAAATTTAAATAAAAATCAAATAAATAAAATTTAATTGTTGTAATTATATTATTATTTTCATTAATTTAAATGTCAGGTTTTCTATGGAGAAAGGATAATATTAATAATGAATTCCTTCAGTAGGTTTGGAAACCATAAACCATCGTAGTTTGTCAAATATATAATATATATATTTTTAGTTTTACACAGTATCCCACACTTAGCAGAGCAAGTGTGAGGGACCAGGGAATCTTGTTAACAGTCCCACGCTCGTGCACCTTACGCACGACTGGTCTTTAGTACAGGGCGGACTGACAAAACTATGGAATGATTGAACATGTTACCTAGATTAATATAAAATTAAATTAGCTTCACGCTGTATCCCGCACACAGCAGGGTAGGCAGAGGGAACCTAGTGTTAAGACACTCCGTTCCCCACTTTCTGCCGAACCTAGATTAATAAGAAGAGTAATTGTGCCTACCGTTTTATGAATGGTTCTTTGTGTGTTGGGTAAGTTACCCAATTGATGATGACAACTTAAGACAGACTACAAAATTCAGATTTCTTTCAATGCTGATCTATTTTAAAAGGTTTATATGAATGTGTATGGGGTGAAAAGGATATAGTGTAAAATATCGCTCGTGTCCGTCAAAGTTACCCGAACTGACTGTAATATTTTAAATATTATAAACTAGAGGCCAGTCGTGGCGCAGCGGCACGAGGTGTGACTGTAAAACCGACTGGTTGTGGGTTCGATCCCCACTCGAGGAGATGAAATATTTACTTAAATTTATATTTCCATTTTCTTCGCTATTGTGTCGAGGTTAAGCGCGGCGTTGAGTTCTGCCACTCAACACGCAATGCCTCCAGAATTCGGCAGAAAGTGGGGAGCGGAGTGTCTTAGCACTAGGTTTCCTCTGCCTACCCTGCTGTGTGCGGGATACAGCGTGAAGCTGATTATAAATTAATACTCTATTGTAGTTTTTGTACTTGTGGATTTTACTATGTGATTGTAATAATAATTTTTAAAATGTAGAATTAGTTCTTTCCATATTACATATATGTCTATATGTGTAGGTACAGTATACACATGTGTATATTACACAATATTTTGAACCACAACAAAATTTTAGGCATTGTTAACTAAAAAAGGGCTATCGTGATTGTAAGAGGAACATTATATATTATTTGAGTGATATCAATTGTCAAGGCTTTTAATAATAAAAACCAAACAATGGATTTTATCTTTCTTACCTGTTTAAATTCCTTATAACCTAAAGCAAAACCGGCACTCTCTATGTCACTCAACTCCTCTACCTCAGGATACATTTTGACCAATTCCTTCCATTTTCTGTTCAAACTTGTCCTAAGTTTGGCATAATTTTCCTTCTCATGGTCTATAATAAGTTTCGCATCTTTCTCTCTTGCCATCAGCTCTGGATAGGCCTCTCCCAGCGTTACCATTACTTCATTGTATAATTGGTTAAGAAGGTTGGGATTTTGGAACACGTCTGTGCTTATTTTAAATAATTTACGCATTATCTGTTTTAGATTAAGACTGAAAAAAAAATATTATAATCAAATAATAATAATATATAAGAGATAAGTTTTTCATTTGTCACTTTTTTATGTTTTTTCCATATTTAAAAAAAAATATAGAGATATTCATTACTACTACAATATACCAACTCACTACCATTATAGATAATGAGGAATAACATAAGTAATATGCACTCTCGGGGAAAATTAATTATTTTTCATAAGTATTTCCATTTCTTCACTCGTTAATAAAGCAAAGCGCGGCGTTGAGCTCCGTCACTCAACACGCAAAAGCAAAAGGAGTATCATAACGCTAGGTTTCTTCTGCTTACCATGCTTTATTTGAGGTTGAGGTGTAAGGCGAAAGAAAATGTCAAATATAACATGAATTTGAAGCTATCGCGGCGCAGTGGACAGTGTATAGCTGTAAGCGCGAAGATTATATGTTCGATCCCCATTGAATAATTATTCAAGTATTTTAATTATTTTTATTAAGTGTGGCGTTAAGTGTTGCAATTAACACTCAACATCCCGAAAATTGAGCAATGCGTGGCGAATTAACGCAAAGTTTCTTCTGCCTAATCTGCTATAGATAGGATGCAGCATGAAGTTGCAAATATAAACATATACTAGAGTGAAATTAAAGCACAACTCCATTTAAATTTACAAATGTTTAAACAAGTAAATATAAAAAGAAAACAAAAAAAAAATATCTTACCTAGACGAAGGATAAACTCCATCAGCCAAACACACGCTAACCATACGAGCGTGGTCGGAGAGCCGTCTGTACGCTTGATCTAAGACAGCATCATCACTGTAGCTGAAGCTGTACGGCGAGACGCCTTTGCTATTCTTTTATAATTAAAGATATAAAGTAAGTAAATGTGTTAGTTTTGATTTTTAGTTTCATGCTATATATCAAGTATAGCACGGTGGGCGAAAGGAAATTAGTGTTGAAACACTCTGGTTTTCGTGTTGATTGGCTTCAATCTTGTCACCAGAATGAGGAAAAGATTTTTTTTTATTTATTCTCCTGAATGGGTAGCTGTACCAATGTGGAATATTAATTATTTTTAAAGTGTTCACATGTTAAGAACAGGTAAATATTTTTGCTTAATAGTATTAAATATATTAATATAATACATAATCATATTTATTTAAGTGTAATTAGTTAAGTTAATTTAAATACAGACTAAATAATAAAATTATATATGGCCGTCGTGGCGCAGGAACACTAGGCTATAACTGTAACACGACTGTTGTGAGTTCGATTCCCACTCGAGGGAACAAATGATTATTTTTTAATCTTTTCATTTTTTCCTTCTAGCACCAAGGCAAAAGCCCGGCATTAAGTTCCGCCACTCAACATGCAATGCCTTGAAAAATTCGGCGGAAAGTGGGGAACGGAGTGTCTTAACGTTATGTTCCCATGCCTACCCTGCTGTTCCCCGCCGGATACAATGTGAAGCTGATTTATTTAGAGTCTTACTTTTTCTATAGCAGCAATGATCGGTCTAAAGAGATCAGTGTCGTAGTTCGATCGAACACCTTGTATTATGGCGGCCATACGCTCCAACCCCATACCCGTGTCCACGTGATGCCGCCTCAGACCAGTCACTGAACCATCGGCATTTCTGAAACATAAAGAAATTGGCGTAATAATGTCAAAAATGTAAAGTATCAAATATTTGATTTAAGGTGAGTCTAAATAATACGACATTATCGGAACAAGGAGCCAAAACAACGATTCTTAAAATTTTTGCTTGTCTGTGCGTTTATAAAATGGTGAAGTGTATTTTTTGTAAGCTTCCCCTTACATATATTTTATTTCAACAGGCTTAAATGTCCTTATTTAGAAAAGCATTCTTTTCTAAGAGTGGATTAACACATTAAAAATATTAAAAAAGGTTTAAATGTAAATAAAAAAGTAACTTTGGTATACTTTTTTACTAAAGGAAGTTGCAGGCATAGTAAGTTAAAAAAATATTTTAAATTTATTTCCATTACAGCAAGTTGATGATTACACCACAGTAGATGCTAAGCCTGAGGCTATGCTTGCAGTTAAAATCTACTTTTAAGTAAACATAATAAAAAATATATATTTTGTCTAAAATTGTCTATGGATACATTTCAAAACTAACATACTGTTAATGAAAAATGGATATCTCCATTGTCACTTTAATATATTATATTATATTTAATTCTTAAGTTGTAAACTCTATACTAATAATTTAAATTATACTTGTTTTAGAAGTCTTACCTGTTACATTGAATAAACACAAGGTTCCATATTTCTGTAAGCGTACCATCAGGATGAATATAGTGAATTTCTGTGCAAGGCCCACAAGGCCCAGAAACTCCCATTTCCCAAAAATTATCTTTAGCATCATGTGCTTTTAACTGGCTTGAAGGTACACTGAAAATAACTTAATATGAACTAAATGAAATAAAAAAAAACAAAGTATGGTTGACAAGTCAAGTTCACCATTAGGTTAAGCTATCAAATCTGCATGTGACCGTAAACAGCCATCTTCAGGGCAGCCATGACTCATCAATCATACTGTGTGACACTTTCAAAGTAACTGAGAGCTGAAATTATGCATACAAATTACCTAGTAACTTAATGAAAAGAAGCAGAAAAGAAGTGCTGAAGAAGGATAAAAAAAAACTGGATTTGGTATCTTTATATCTATGCCAGCAAAGATACACACTACAACTTAAAAAATAATATTAACTAATAATACTTATCATTATATACTATGAATGAGTATAACAATGTACATTGAAGTATTTAGTTTTTTATTCATATACTTTGATGTTGCAGCAAAAATTAAGGCCAACATTCATAATTTTCCTCTTAATTTCCTTTTAATTAAAACTTACCCAATTTGTTTCCAAATATCTCTGCATTCTCTATCTTCTTGCATTCCAATAATAGCATCTCCAGCAAAATAAGTGACTAATAAGTTTTCTGGCTTTAATCGATAGGGGCCAAGCAGAAGATCCCATGCCATTTGGCAAGCTTCTTTCTATATATTTAAAATTGAGAAACATTTTTGTAATTATAATATTTTTAAATTTACACTTCACCATGTATATCTACATTTGTTAAGTAATACTAATAAAGAAGACAATATACCTTATAATAATCACCAAATGACCAATTGCCAAGCATTTCAAAAAAGGTGTGGTGGGTACCATCCATTCCTACTACATCTAAGTCATTGTGCTTGCCACCAATACGGACACATTTTTGTGAGTTCACAGCACGAGGACAAGGAGCTTCTATGTTACCTAAGAATATACCCTTAAACTGAAAGAAATAAACTAATTAAAATATCAATTAATTTGTAATTTCATAATTTGTTCATTTTAATTGATTAATGAATTTTAAAATGTCTTCATGTGTAAACTGTGGTTTACTTTTTATTTTATTTATTAAAATAATAAAAAAAATACAAACATTTTAAATAAAAAAGCAAAGTGCAACCTTCATGCTCTTTTCTTTATAGAGAGGATATGATTGAACCCACAATTGCCAGTAAGTCAGATGGTGTTCCACTACATTACGACAGCTTCAAAGAAATATTTAAAATAATGTGAGGATAGATAAGTATACCTGATTCATGCCAGCATTTACGAAGGGTACTGTGGGGTCACATAAAGGCACTACAGCACTGGATTTTATATATTTATGATCATGATTATCTTTGAAGTAATTTATAAAAGTGTTCCTTATATAGCTGCTTGAAGATTTCAATCGCATTTGTACAGCGTTACGAATTTCCCTTTTTGAAACCGGTAATCGCAACATAGTTTTCTAGTAAATTTAATATATAATTTATATATATATCTCTCCTTTTTTACTTATTTAACTTTAAAAAGCCTGAGAGATATAAGTCAACTTTAATAACCGGGAATAAAATTTTACAGATTTTTTTTGGGCAAAACAAATATTTTGTAACCTTTTTGAACTTTAGTTTTGCAATTGTCAATGTCATAGGACTATCAAAAACCATATGTAAATGAAAGAAAAAGTTAAAAATAAAAACTATACCTAATAACTAATAATACATGTACGATACTGTATTTACCAGTTTTTTCTTTAAGTTTCAGTTAAAATTCAGTAATTTACCAACAAACATAATAGTTAAGAAATATTTGTTTTATTACAAAAAATCAATTACGTAAAAGATCTGCTAATCTAATCTAATATACTTTAAATTAGCAGAATTATTAATATTTTCACAAATATTTTTTTATCTAAAGTTTTATATATATAGTGCTTAAATAAAATAATGCATAAATATTGTTACCGTACGGTACCATTACCTATTTATTGTTTGGCAAATATAAAACTAATATCGATTCGTATTTTTATAAATTGCTTTGTATCTGATATATTTAAGTCTCGAGTATTGACAAAATGAAGCTTAAAGTCTAAAATCGTTTCCATCCACCCCATTTTGCGGTACGGGCCAAAAGTCAATATTACCTATCAAAAACTGTCAGTTGATTTTTTTTATTATCTAGTTACTGGTAAATTACGATGTGTATCAAAAATGACATACGGATACAATCCAATTTAGTCGATTTGCGAAATAAATATTTTTAATAAAAACATGTAAATAGTCTTGAAAGTACACGTGTGTTATTGTAAGTGGCTGTTACACTTGCCATTGCAAAACATTGCGATTTTTGTGACATTTATATGTTAAATAATATATTTTATACTTTTTAGGGACACGTAAGTGGAATCTGTAAAACCATTTATCAATAACAATACTTATAAAATGGAACATTTAAAATTATACATTTTGTGGCTGTGTTTCGTGTTATCTGCGGCTAAACTCCTTGGCCCGGAAGATCAAAAGAAATCTGAAGATTCTGAAGATGAAGAAAACCCATTGAATAATTTAGTCTTAGAGGGTCAAGCAGATCCAGAATATTACGCAGAATTAACTGAAGCTATAAATAAACAAATTAAATCTATGCAAGATCAAGCAGATGCGGTTAAAAAAAGTACAGGCAATAATAAAGAGGAAGAAGATGACAGTAAAGGTATTTTTTACAACATAATTTATGTTATATGAGTTTTGTACAATAATCTCTTAAAAAAATGTAAATACCTTCATCATAAACAATATTATTTACTTTTATTTCGTTACTTATAATTGATAATATATTGCTTGTAGTGATCTTTTAATATAATAAATAAGATTTTTAAACATAGCATTTGGCACTCTGTTGTCTCTGACTACCCCTCTAGGGATAAAATGTGAATCTAAGTTAAGTTAAGATTTTTATTTCTATTGTATTAGGAGATTGTGTATTTATTTACAGATTCACTGCAAACAGTAAATAATTTGGAGCAAATGGAATATACTCTAAAGCTGCTTAGAAAGAGTCTCCTAAGGCATTCGGAGCCCAACTGGATACAAGATAGTAAAAATTCTGATTACCAAGGAAATGATATTGAGGTAAATATGGCAATATAGAAACTTATATATAAATTGTAGCGTATGTGTTATTCTGATGTATTATCTATATTAATTTAAAGTTTAGTTTAAATCAGTTCATTAGTTTTTGTGTAACAGTGGAACAAACATCCATCCTCACAAAATGACATGTATTATCATTGTTGTTAACTAAAACCAATGAACACATATTTATTGGGCAATAATGATTAACAATCATTATATATTTAAATTTTATTTAACTGGCTTAATTTATACATTTGTTTTAAGATATGAACTAAATTACCATAACAATGGACTGTGCAATTGCAATCATACTTTAAAAAAATATTTTAATAATTTTTTTTTACAGAAATTAGATGAAAATCCTCAAGATATATTAGATACATTGCCTCCATTACCTCAAGAAGAAGAACCA
Organism: Heliconius himera; assembly: GCA_021202915.1. NCBI lineage: Eukaryota > Metazoa > Arthropoda > Insecta > Lepidoptera > Nymphalidae > Heliconius > Heliconius himera. Next base: position 210,919 of record JAJHJA010001256.1, read on the forward strand.
GAGCTTTCACCAGAGCTAAAAGAAGGTATATGATCAATCTCTTATTATAGTAACTATTTACAATATACCAAGTATTTATATATTGAATATAATTTCTGCCATTCATATCATCTCATGAAAATCACTAGGTTTCCTCTAGCTGAAATTGATCTTTTAAATATAAAAATTAATTTAGGTTCTACCACTTTACATGCATTGTTATGAAATATGGTGAATAGTTGGGAAACGGAATTACTTACAACAGATTATCAGATATTAGATCCTGCTATGCAGGATAAATGGTGAAAATAAATAAAAAAAACTGCACTCTACATTGTCCTTGACTTTTTGCTTGTACTGTGTCTTAATCCTATTCTTTTCTTAATCATAACATAACAGGGAAATGACAATAATTCATTAATGTAAGTGGTAATATATTATAACAACAGAAAATATTGAAGATGTTGTGGCATAGGGGTACAAATATACATCTATAAATGCAATGATTGTGTTGTGGGTTCGATTTTTCACTCCAGGTAATAAAATATTTAATATTTTCATTAATAACTTGGTGAATAGAAGTGTGCTAGTGGGCATGGAGTATCTATACATTCCCCTAGTACCCTCTGCCTATCCTACTACATTCTGGATACCGTGTTAATTTAAACAACAGAGTCTAATAAGCAATATTTACTATACATTTCAGCAAAGGAAATCTATGATTCAGCCATAGAGAAAATAGATAGACGTACTGCTGATTTACATCATGAAATCGCCCAAGTGAAGCTTGCGGCGGATAAAGGGTATTCCCCAGCTAAAATTAAATTGGCCTGGTCCTACATATACGGAGAAGGTGTTGAACTAAATGTGGATAAAGCAAGAGAAATATTTGAAGAGTTGGCTGAAGATGGTAATGCTGATGCTCATGCGGTGAGTATTTTCCTAGTTTCACAACTTCATTCTAATGCCAAGATACTTGTTTCTCCAATTCTAAGCCCAAATTGAGACATTGTACGTTGGGTGGTGTGGTACTTAGTGCCAAGTTGTGTGTTCTAACAGCAGGGAAATTAAAATTTGGAATTGAACCTGTGACCTCATTTAAGGTGTGTTTTTATTTTTTGTTATTTATATGTGTATAATTAAGTGTGGAAAATTATAAATTAATAATAATAATATAATTTTTAATTTGTTTATTATTTTTTTATTTATACAAACAAATACTAAACAAATAAAACTTATTCCAGGGCATGGGTTTTCTCTACGCAACAGGAACCGGCGTCCCCGTGTCGCAGGCGCGGGCGCTGGTCCACTACACCACAGGCGCGCTGGGTGACAGCGACTACGCACAGATGGCGCTCGCGTACAGGCACTGGGCGGGGGTCACCCTGCCCAGCTCGTGTTCTAAAGCGATGGATCTGTATATGAAAGTTGCTCATAAAGGTATGTATTGACGCCATTGTGACATAGTGGAACTTACACCGAGTACATATGACGGTTGTGGGTTTGACAAGTTATTGTTAGCTTCCTAGCTGTTTAAATATATGGCGTTTATATGCTGCTAGGGAGAGAGCGGCAAATTAATCCCTACAATATTGAAAAAAGAAATGAATGTTATAACATTACAAAATTGTGATACACATAAACTGCAAAAGAAAAGGCAAAGTCGGCGAGGATGATCCAACTCGGAACCAGTTGAAATGGCCTCTGGTGCAGCGCCCAATAGCTTCATACTGTTCTTTAGAGAATAATTGAATTGGATTTTAATTCATATTTGTATTTCCTTACTAAGGTAGAACGCAAAAATCGGCGTTGAGTTCCGCCATTCCACACGCAACGCCTCTAAAATTCAGCACAAAATGGAGGACAGAAGTATCTTAATGGGAACAAAGTATCGTTACCATTATGTTCCCTCTGCCTACCCATAGATGGATTGAATGTTACAAAATTAAAAATGTGTTTATTTAAAAAAAAATGCGTAAAATATTCCGGCCAATGAAATTTTTACCGAGCAATTACAAAATTATTGTATAGTTGTTATAAATTTTGTTGTTCACTTTTTCATATTATAGACATTTTTGTAAAATTTTGCTACCGTTGTGGCTTAGGTGGTAGTAAACGGCTTATGGTTTTTTGTTCGATTTCAACCTGGGAAAATTAATTATTTTTGTTTTAGGAAAGAAAAATACTTATTTAGAAAACGTATAAAAATTTGAACGTAGCGAGACTCCAACCCGCGCCTCTTAAAAAATGATCATTTTTCAACAGACAATGTTATTCTTTGACAAACCAAAAAATGTGGTCCAAATGTCGTCTTTATAATGTTTAAACATTTTTTTTTATGTTTTTCTAATCCAAGATGTTATTTGAATTATAAACATATTAAAATGTAAATATATTATTAAGCCGTAGGTATACGATGAAGATGTAGCTAAGTATGCAGAGATTGACGCATTTGGAGCCTTCTGGCTCATTTTCTCTAGCTAAAAAATAAATCTGGATAAAGCAAGATGCTAAAAACATATGTAATATTTATTATTTTCTTAGTGGCAAGCCAGGTGACCCTCAGCGGGGGTCCAGCAATACAAAGAGTGAGGATAATGGACGAAGCTGAAGGCAATTCGCCCGGAGCAGCCTTAGATACAGATCTCATAGAGTATTACCAGCTCTTGGCTGAGAAGGGAGATGTACAGGCGCAGGTGATATATATTTTATTGTGAAAATTCATTTAATTAAGTTATCTCGCGAATGTAATATTATGTTCTATTCTCTGCCTAATTTTGTAGGATATTGTCAGTCGTCAATAATCTAATTTCCATAACAACTAATAAATATGTGGTTGTTTGTGGTTTTGATTCCCACTTGGTAGAATGTTAACTTTTAAATCTATTACTTTTTTTGTTCTTGTTAGACATAAAGCGAAATTCTACTATGATTGCAAGAATATCTTATAATTTTACAAGAAAGATAAAAAAATTATACAAATAGAACCATACTATATATAGCATGGTTAAAAAAGTCTATAGAAACGCTTAAAAAATTCAAATTTATTTTTGTATGTGTCATTCATGAAGGTGGGACTCGGACAACTGCACTTCCAAGGCGGTCGTGGAGTCACTCTCGACCTCAATAAGGCGTTGCATTACTTCCAACAAGCAGCCAAGACTGGGAATGCTGTTTCTAACGCATTTCTTGGCAAGGTTAGTGGTTTTTAATGAAATATTTTATAGTATGTTTTCGCATTTACTTATAAGGACGTAGGGTATCCATCACGGTGTTGAGACACTCCATTATAAGGCTCCTTTTGATAAATATGTAATATATAAATTTAAAGTCTCCCTTATTCCGCACTATTAAAAATCGTAAGGTGGGAAATTATTGAGAAAACAATGTGATTTTTTGATTTTCAGTTTTTTTTATAATTATGTATATAAAAAACGTTATGCATCTAGTTAAGTATTAAAACACTTAACTTAATATAAAATATAGAATTAAATAATCTTTAATTGTGTTTGTTTTAATTAAAAACCTTTTATTGCAAGAGTTTGGAAATTATATTTAGAAGATTTTTATTTGCTTCGATTAAGCGAAGAGTTGGATTAGTACATTGTCAGTCATTGTACTGTTCTTATTTTTTACCTAGTGTTAAGACACTCCCATTAAAACATTTTCGTCCCCCACTTTCCGCCGTTCTTGAGGCATTGTATGTTGGATAGTGCAATAGCGAGGAATGTAAACTTTAAATATTTAATTCCCCGAGTGGGAATCGAACATACAACCGTCACGTTAACAGTCACACGATTGTGCTTCTACGCCACGTCCGGACCTCTTTACTTAATATATTATTTAATTCATAATTAATTATAATTCGTTACGAGCCTAGTCGTGGCGCAATGGCACAAAAGCGTGACTGCAAATGCGACTGGTTGTGGGTTCGATCCCCACTCGAGGAAGTGAAATATTTATTTACATCACCTTAAGGTTCTCAAACCTATCCGTAATCCAAACGATATTTGCTTGCTACAAAAGGACCTTACTAGTTTGAATAATTGGTGTAAGTTAAATGCTATGATGTTAATTGTAAAAAAATGCTTTCATATTACTTTTACAAGAAAGAAACTAAATATAACAACTAAATATTACATTGATGGTTCCTCTATTAGTACAGTGGATACAATTAGGGACTTAGGTGTCATATTCGACAAAGAGCTGACATTTGTACCTCACCTAGAAAATATTACTGCTAGAGCGAGCAGAATGCTGGGATTTGTAATGCGAAACTCAAAATTATTTAAAAAAAATTGCACGAAGGTGATATTATACAAAAGCTTAGTAGTAAGCGTATTAGAGTACGCCAGTGTTGTATGGAGACCTCATTACGCTTCTCACTGTCTCAGAATCGAAAGGCTACAAAAGCGCTTTCTACACCACCTCACCTTTTCGTGTGGAAAATTGAGATCACTTAAAACCTATACGGATAGGCTTGCGTACTTTAATTTAAGTAGCTTGGAAGATAGGAGAAAAATCCTTGATTCGCTTTTCTTATATAAAACTATCAACAGCATGTACGACAACCCAGCTCTAGTACAAAATTTTTATTTTAAAGTTCCTAGGTATTCTCGGAAACAATCTAATCTTCTCGAAGTTCCTAGTCGGAGGTCTATTTTGGGCAATAATTCCCCTATGTCTCGATTTTGCGTAATTGTTAACGAAAAGAAAGCTTTGGATCCTTTCGGTGACTGTTTGTATAAGTATCGCCGAAACGCGATGGAATGTATTTAATATATTTCAGTCATATTCACTGATGATTTCTAATTTTTTTTTTATTACTTTAATTTTGTTAAACATTAAAATTTTTACCTTATAATTTTATATGATAAATATCTCTCTGTAGTTAATTAATTGATTTTATATTATCGATTCTTTTTAATTTATTTTTTTTGCATGTATTGTTTATTTTATTGTGTAAAGTAATTAGATACATGGTTATATAAGTACATATTATTGCAAGTGGTATTCACCTTAAAGGGTAATGCATTTAGCTATAACAATTTAGATTTAAGTAACTGTTACTGTATGATTTAATGTAATTACCACTGGTGGATCTTAATAAATAAAAAAAATAAAAAAATCACGCAATGCCTCCAGAATTCGGTGGGTGAATTGGGGAACGGAGTGTCTTGACATTAGGTTCCCTCTGCCTACCCTGTTGTATGCGGGATACAGCGTGAAGCTGAATCTATTATTTTCATAATATATGTATGTTTTTGCAGATATATCTGGAAGGTGGAGACGGTATCAAGGCTGATAACGAAACAGCTTTAAGGTACTTTAGAAAAGCAGCCGAGCTCAACAACCCGGTTGGTCAAAGCGGACTCGGTATTATGTATTTACAGGTAAGTGACGTCACTTGCGTTGTTCTTATATCATTTTTGTTAGACATTGAAATCAATGTCTCAAACATTGTACGGTGCGTGTGGAATAGTGTCTTAATACTCGGTACTTTCTGTCTACCTTGTTCCATACTGAACGACTCTATAATATAAAGAGTTTTGGACTATATAGCCTCAAAATCCACTTGAGGAAGTATATATAAATACTTTGTCTCATCTCCCGCTGCCTTTCCTTCCTTCTTTTGCGGCGACTCATGTTGTTGCTATAAAGCGCGTGACAAGATGTCCAGAGTACCCAAGGACAGTACGTCGGTACTAGTGCATATGCACTTAGATCAGAGTACTCGAGAACGGATTCGACACCAGAAACTGTCCGTACTAGGGCATACAGATTCAAAATATTATAGGATGTTTGGTATCTTTTATCCTTGGATCTTTTATTTAATAATTTAGCTATATTATTATTTAATTTGTTTTTTTTTTCTCTATAACAGGGCCGTGGAGTGCCAAAGGACACGTCCACCGCTTTCAAATATTTCGCAATGGCGGCCAATCAGGGCTGGGTTGAAGGGCAATTGAATTTGGGCTTTATGTATTTTGGTAAGTTGATTTACCTATCTTTAATTTTAATTATATTTAGAAACAAAGTGATTAGGCCCATCGGGTCATTAGGGTGGCCGGGTGAGGAGGATCAGTGCCTGAGACTTTTCAAACCCAAATGTAGGCTTAAAGATCCCTTTTAAATGCGTGTTAGCGCTCATCTCCTACTGTCCGAGTTTCCTTCTATAATGAAACCAAATCTGAAATGAATCTACTAGTACCCTCTTCGAAGTAAGTCCTAGAAATGAAATGACAAGATTTTAAGAAAAAACATTTCATTTTAATTAATAAATTTAAAAATTGCAACGAAACGAGTAAAAGTCTGTGTCTTTTTTGATGTCAAGTCTGAGTAATTTGTCAATACTATTGTATATAATACAAAATGTCGGTTCATTTGTTTACCAAGCCCAATTTTTATAATAGAAAATAAAATAACTTTAACCATGCATTACAGGTGGTATCGGAGTCCGTCGCGACTTCAAGCAGGCAAACAAGTATTTCTCGCTGGCGTCGCAGTCCGGCCACGTGCTCGCGCTGTATCACCTCGCGCAGATGCACGCGCAGGGGCTGGGCGTGCTTCGCTCTTGTACCACTGCGGTTGAGGTACGGCACTTTTTTATATTAACGGCACGAAGGACCAATTTTTGTATTTGCTTACTAGAAAGTTACAAGGAAATTTATAAAAATTTGAACGAAATTTGAACCTCTGAGAGAAGAGAAGCCTCTGAGAAATCTTCCAAGCGCACTGACTATTAAACTGTTCGATCTCATCAATAGCTAACTAAGTAATTAAGTTCTTTGATTTTCACGATTATTACACATTTTAAATTAAATTATTTTAACCGGATTAATCGCGTATATTTTGTATTTTTATACATTTTTGGAAACCAACCAACCATTTTTGATATAACAATTATGTCAACTGACAGAAATCCGAATGCCACCTCAGTCTACCCCTGACCACAGACTATTGCAAAGTATTCGAAACGTCGGGTTTCCAATTTAAAATAGTTTAATTGAAAATAAGTAAAGTAATTGGTCCCACCCGCAGCTGTACAAGAACGTGTGCGAGCGCGGTCCGTGGGCGGCGCGGCTGATGCGCGCGCACGCGGCGTGGCGCGCGCGCGATGCAGACGCCGCCTACCTGCAGTACGCGGCGGCGGCCGAGCGCGGCTACGAGGTCGCGCAGAGCAACGCCGCCTACCTGCTCGACGAGGGTGAGTGCGCCTGGACCTAGTGTTGGGGCACTCTGTTTCCATAAGGATATTTTCATTCATTTAGCCGAAATCTACAGGCACTGCTTTTTGAGTTGCTGAATGCAACGCCAAGCTTTGCCTCGTTGCCCGTTGAAGAAATCAAAATATTAAATATTTTAATTCCTCGAATGGAAATTGAACCCACAATTTGAATGAACAAATATTTGTTTATATTAATAGGTGCAACCCACCTCTACTCGGGAACGGAGCGATGGCGCCGCGCCCTCCAGCTGTGGTCCCGAGCGGCCGCGCAGGGCTGCGCCGGCGCACGAGTCAAACTGGGCGACTACCACTACTACGGGCAGGGGGCGCCGCGAGACCTCGAGGCGGCCGCCCACCACTACCGAGTGGCCTCGGATGCCTTGCACTCCGCACAGGCCACGTTCAACCTGGGGTACATGCACGAGCGTGGCCTGGGCCTGGCGAGGGACCTGCACTTGGCCAAACGCTGCTACGACCTAGCGGCGGACGCGTCCCCCGACGCCCGCCTGCCGGCCGCGCTGGCGCTGGCGAGGTTGCACGCGCACTCCGCCTTGGAGGCCTTGTGGGAGGTATGTTAGTTTGATATTTGCAATTTAAATTTAATTAATCATAGTGACTTTAAAATTGCGACGACCGTGGGTTCGATTGCCATTAGAGTAAATAAAATGTTTAATATTTTCATTTCCTTGCTGTGGTAACGAACAAAGTTAATGTTTAATATAAATTATTATCAATCTATATTCAAAAATAAAAGTCAAAAGGATATATAATGTTTTCACTCAAGTTACTTTTAGAAACAGTATAAGAATTGTCTTGATAATATAATATATGTTTTCCCAACTACATACAATAAAATATATTATATACAAAAATTCTTTATGTATCACGCTGAATCCCGCGCATATCATGGTAGGCAGAGGGAACCTCGGAACCTGGGAACCATATTTAATTTACTTTTCTTTCACTATTAGTATCCCTGTTTGAACCTATCTAATGCCCCTATAATTGATCAGTATCTTTCGCAGAGTCCAATATCGTGGATATTCCTAAGTGGAGAGGATTCATCGCTTATCAACTGGGACTTGTATCTAATCACGGCCCTTTTTGCAACTCTGGGAGTCGTCTTGTACTTGCAAAGGCCAAATCAACCTGAAGTACGACCTTAAATGAAGTTTCATAGTGAAAGTTGCACTTGAAGTCCAAATATATATATGAAGTTCAACTGTGTGAATTAAGTTGATATGTTGTATTTTTTTATGTTGTATTGTTAAAGGAGATTATCACACTTTAATAATAAAATGCTAATTTGATTTATTGTTTATTGTAAATTTTAAAAGTTCAAATATATTTGATTTGGTAGTAAAAGTTTTTTTTTAAAAATATGTTTAATTAAAATTAAATTAGCTTCACGCTGTATCCCACATACAGCAGGGTAGGCAGAGGGAACCTAGTGTTAAGACACTCCGTTCCCCACTTTCTGCCGAATTCTGGAGGCATTGCGTGTTGAGTGGCAGAACTCAACGCCACGCTTTGCCATGTTTGCTTTTGATATGTTTAATATAACCGTTTAAATTTTTTTATTGTAAAATTTTTTTTTAAATAGACAAAAATATTTTCACTTTTCTCCTATTAGAAAATCATGTACAATTTAAATGAAGGAAAAATTTCAACTTAATTAACTTTTTGACATATCGCCTTGATTCACGCATGTCTTCAAATATAAAAAAGCGTCCTTTTCCTATAGAAATATTGGGTTAAATATTTTAAATAAAATTAAAAAAGTAAATGCTGCCTATTTTAATTATAATAATAAAATATGATTAGGACGAAAGATTTAATGGGCAAGTTGCTAATAAATAAATTAAACCGATATAAAATGTTTGAAATATTATAGTATTTGTCTAAAATTAATTTTGGGACTTCTTACTTTTTAAAGATGGACGTTTTTAAGTCCATAGCACTGTATGTTTAGTTGAATGGCAAAGAAATAATGAGTTATATATTGAGAATTGTTATTAAGTTATTTACTTCATATTTATTGCAGTCAATATTCATTTTTCACAAAATATGTTAACCTATAGTAAGATGGGATGCCATTTTTAATTTAACATGTTTTTTGGTGTAATTTGGGCTATTTTTATTTAAATTGAACTTCAAACAGTCAAACATAAGACCGTCTTTACCTCTAAAGAGACTTAACCCAAAACTACAAGGTTAGGTACTAATGCTAGATGAATGCTTATAGAATGAAGAAATGGGCTGTTTTCCATATAAATTAAATAATACAATAAATTTATTAATAATAGCATCGAGGTATTATTATATGACAAAATATTATTTAATAATAACTAAACTATCACTAAGTAAATTAAAAAATAATTATAGAAAATAATGAAACAAACTTGTACATTCTTATAATTTTTTTTTTTTTTAATTTCCCTAACAAATTTTAAAAGAAAATATTGCAAATTCTTTCGATTACAGCACATTATGTACACTGCCAATTATTGGCAACTGACGTAAATTGTCAGTCATTTACTGGCAACTACTGTGCGGTCGACGAGTCGTGTTCGCTTTAGTAAATTAAAATAAGAACGCTTTAGAAAATTGAAATAACTTAGTCCACGACTCGTCGACCGTACTGTACTGGTAATGTAAATATCGTTATAATTATTGAAGTTGTACTTATGTAACTTCTACTACTACTACATTATTATAACCACATTAGAATTTTTACTTGTTTTGAATACCTTTCTATGAAACAACGATATATTTATAAATAAATTATACATTTTATTTACGTTTTGGATGTAATTGTTTATTTTTTTTTTTAAAAGAAATCATATCCTATTTGTCAGTTCTGTTATATGTAATATTAATATGTTATATAATATATAGTATATAAAGACCTGCACACACTCTACGCTTTTAGGTAAAAGCCACAAAATAAAACAATTAATTACATATAAAATAATTTAAATTGTGTAATGTGTGCATGCCTTTATGTTTAGATTACGTACACTTGCGCTTTTCGATAATAGTTGTATGTGATTAGTTGTGAACTATTACTGTAAATAAATAAATTTCGTAAGGTTATTTTGGTTTTCTTTATGTAACCTTTATACAGTTTTTTTAAATACATTCTTTCATTTTTATTAATTCAGATTTTTATTGAGGAAATCACGATTTGTTTATATATTTAATATTTATGTTAAAAGAACTTGTAACACTACAGATTTTTGATATTGAATTAGTATTTAAAAAGGGGCACAAATTGTGACTGTCAAACCCACTGGTTGTGTGGGTGTGGGTTCGATCCCCACTCGAGGAGATGAAATATTTACTTAAATTTATGTCTATTTATACTTATTTAGAAAATGTATATAAACTTGAACGTAGCGGGACTCGAACCCGCGAACCGACCAGAACGGTCGGTTTCCAGGAGGCGCGCTACGTTCAATTTTTATAAGTTTCCTAAATAAGTATTTTTCTTTCCTAAGTGTGAAATAACACTTTAAAAATGTTTGAAAATAAATTATATGTCTATTTCTTCGCTCTGATGTCGAAGCAAAGCGCGTCGTTGAGATCCCTCTGCCTACCCTACCCTCCTCTGTGTGCGGGACACAGCTTGAAGTTGATTTATTTGATTATAGTATTCGAATAATATGAATAAAATTAAATTACATTTAACTGATAGAGGATTTTGTTAAAATAAAGAAAACAAATTGTTTATTTTTAATAAACCGTATTTATTAAATATTACCAACCACTGCTTACATTATACTGTTTAATATTAATATATACAGGTTGGAAATTTCAGCGCTCCTTATACGGAAACAGCATATAGGGTAAAATATTTTAAACCCATACCTAAAAAAATTAATCAAGATACATCAACAGCTTAAATGTATGATTTTTTTTTCATTTTACGATGTTTATCCATACCTTTATTTCGTGTGACACAGTTACGCATAGAACGTAAACACATACTACTACAAAAATACTATTAAAGGTTCAACAACTTAGAACTTTGCCGCCAATACCTACGACTCGATCTCGGAATGAGGCGTATGCGGCGGTTTCCCTTTGACAGGTTTATATGTGCGTGCGTCGTTCTTGATAAATGGCGTTTTATATTATAACAATAATTTTATTATTTATTTTGTTTGAAAAAAACACTTTTTGATTTTTATAACTATACATGATAGACGAGATATATAAAATAATAAAAAAACAGTGCTAAGCCAAAAAAAGTTATAACATTTTTTTTTATTTTACTGTTTAACATGGATAGTGAATGTAGTAGTTTAGATGGATTAGGTATCATTTTGTTGTTTCTCAAACAGTTCTATCTTCCGTGCGATGTCCTCCGCCGAAAACGTATAATCCATTTGCTCCTCTTTAATCGCTGTGTTTTCTTTTTTGGATTTCTGAAAAACAAATATTAAACAATGTCTTTTAACAAGTATTTGTAAAGTCAATACATATATATTTTTTACGTCTTTGATTAAAATTCTGCCACTCAACACGCAATGCCTCCAGAAGTCGGCAGAAAGTGGGGAACACTAGGTTCCCTCTGCCTACCCTGCTATGTGCGGGATACAGCGTGAAGCTGATTTATTTGATTTGATTTTGATTAAAATTAGGAGTCTGTTACATCATACATAACGGCCTCTACTCAACGTCGCGACAGAACTATCCGTTCTCCGCTCTCCGCCATTTGAGGCATTACGATTAAGAATGAGCAACAAAACAAAAAGCCATCTTTCATTTTTCAAGTGCGTCATGATGACGTCTATATGTATAATGAAAAATATTATTATACAATTGAATAAATATTATTCTTTACATCAAGCAAAAAAGTAAGTGCAGTAAAAGGCCAGACGTGCCTGTTCAAGGAAACGAAATATTTCATATTTTCATTTCCTCGCTCTGGTAACGGCGTTGAGTTCCGCCACTCAATACGCAATGTCTCGAGAATTCGGAGGAAAGTTTAAACTGTTTGTGACGATTTAACAAAAATCCGTTTACGAATAAATATTACACAATAAAACAGAAAAATTTACAACTACAGTTAGTAAAATATACATTTATAACTAACTTATTACTCACCCAAAATAAAGAATATTCCGGAGAAATGGACTGTAAATGAGCTATTTTATCCTCCATTGCCTTCAATCGTTTGTATATATCTGGTGCAACTGGCCCCGTGTTGAGGAACGACTCTATTGATAATACTCTCTCAGAAATGGCGGCGGGCAGATCGGATTTCTCAGTTTTAACCTCGTGGTCCATTGAGACTGTCTGTGGACCCCATTCGTTATGGACTTTACGGACTGAAATGGAATAAATTATTAATAAGTTACATAGTCTATAGGTATTCTTTTTGTCAGCTTCACGCACACTGCAGGGTAGGCAGAGGGAATCTAGTGTGAAGACACTCCGTTACCCACTTTATGTCGAATTCTGGAAACATTGCGTGTTGTGTGGCAGAACTAAACGCCGCGCTTGTCCTCGTCACCAGAGCGAAGAAAATGGAAATATAAATTTAAGTAAATATTTCATCTCCTCGAGTGGGGATCGAACCCACAACCAGTCTGTTTTACAGTCACACTTTGTGCCCCTACGCCACGTCTGGCCTCTACATAGTCTATATTGTTTAAAAATATAAGGAAACTATAGGACATTATTGTAGGTAAAAAAATCAATTAGGGAAATATTATACTTAATAAAATTTTCTTGTTTTAGGTTTTAGGTGCGGCTTCGCTATAGTATTTCCTGAGAATAACGCCTCAACGAAACAAACATATTAGTTTTTTATGTTAGTATTTAGTACATATATAAATTATGTAAATTTTTGCCTCAAGCTTTACTAAAATATATTAGACGCTAAATTAATTAGAAGAAGCGCGGCGTTCAGTTCCGCCACTCGACACACAACGCCTCTAAAATTCTTCATGTTCCAAGAAAAAATGACATATCGTCGTTTGTTATCATACATAATTATATGTTGAAGCGTGTTTTAATTTTAGTAGTAATTAATAGTCACTAATAGCTATGTTTTAATTGATTACGTGAGGCATTAGACAATATAAACCTGTTACCATCCAATATAGTGTGACAATTTTTACTTAAACATGTACGCATATGAAAAGTAAGTATCACGTATGGTTTCTTTCCTCTCCAGCTTCACGCCGTATCCCGCACCCAGTAAGGTATGGGTTAAGACAATCCGAAGAGAATTTTCTAAGCATTGTGTGTTGAGTGGCTGAACACAGCGAAGAAACGAAAAGATTGATAAATAATAATTAATTTAACCGAGTGTGGATCGAACCCACAACCGTAGCGTTACAGTCACACCCCTGTGCCCCTGCGCCACGACCTTCCTACAACATTACCCTGACCAGATCGGGAAATAAATATAATATAAACGGAGTAAATTCCTCTAACTGAACTCTGTATCCAATCATACGCTCAGAGAATTGCGTAAACTTTTATCTTATTATCATTATTCACTTAAAAAAAAACATTCTTAAATGTATTATCAAAAACGACCTACTTTTTAAATGGCCCTTAGAATCGCTTCGCTTCACGAACTGCGTTCTCACTCTAGCACACGTATTCGTATCTTCCGTCTCGCTCTCACACTTTGTAGGTATAAAATCGTTTATATTATTTATATTCACTTGTTCCCTTTTTCTTTCTATGAAATTATTAATTCTTTTCTCTAATTCCTCGCTCGAAACGTTAATTTGTACAAGATTTTTATCTACAGGGTGTTCTAGTTGTCTTTCTGGTTGTATATTACCTGTAAATATATGATCATAAGCTATGTTTCTTAGAAAGGCGATTAAAAAAACACACAATTATGCAACAAAACTTTATTTTATTTGAAATAACAATTGTACTTACAATTAGTAAATATGTATTGTATAAATATATTTTTCTATTAAATCGAAAATAAAAATAGTTAAGCTAATAAGTTTAACATTTTAAAACGCTAAAACTTTTAGCAAAGATAAACTCTATTAATTTCATTAAATAACCTAACGAAATCCATGCACAAAAATTAACTAATAAAGCACAAAAATAATATATGTACTAAAGAGCTAGCTCGCCCAATCGCTCGCAAATGCCTGTTCGCTTCGCTCACTATAATAATTAAAACAAGCCCTTAAAGGACAACGATCACTTATATAGAAACTAGTTTTGCGATGACAAATTTATTAAGTTTTGTAAATTATAAATGATATAACTCTTTAGACATTTCAATTAAAAATGTACTATTAATTAAAAAATAAAACTAAAAAGTCAAACAAAAAAACAAATTATCTAGAAAACGTGACAAAGAAAAACTATAAAAATAAAATTACACTAAAAAACTAGTAAAAAAGCAACACGCCAACCTGATATAAGAAAATGCGCAAGTTCTTAAAATATAAAAGAACATAACAAATGTATACATATAAAATATTAAATTTATATATAAAAAAAAAATTATAAACCGAAAAGGAACCACGTATAGTATATCAAATTTTACATTTTATTTAGCAATTGTACTAACTACTCTGTAATTCGTATACAGGATGTTGATATAATTCAAAATTTCATTATTAACTTAAACAACAAAAATATTAAAAATAACATCTAAAATTTTATAAAAAATATATGTTATTTCGAAGATTAACAACTTGGTTTAGCGTTAGAAGCATTGTTTTCTTATATACGCAACCGCTAGTAACAAATTCAAATTCGTTAGCCAATATAAAGTTGATTTAATTAAAAAAAAGTTCCAATTAAAAAAAAATTGTATTACAATTTCTATCTAGATCACGGGAAAATAATAAATTATATCAATAACCCAAAAGATAAAATTACACATGCCCATTACAACTTTTACGTTTAGTAGACCACGCACATTCCACATTTTCCTTCCACACTGGATCTGAACCTGCGTATACCTCCTTCTTCCATATGGGCACGTTCGCTTTGAGCTGGTCTATAGAGAAAGAGACCGCGTCTAAGGAGTCTCGTCTGTGAGGACTGCTTACCGCTATAACTACTGATGCCTCGCGACAGGGCACGTTACCTAACCTGGAAGGTAATAAGATAGTATTAGGGTAACAAATAATAATAAACATAATACTTATTTTAGAAAACGTATAAAAATTTGAACGTAGCGGGACTCGAACCCGCGCCTCCTGGAGACTAAAATAAATATTTTTCTTTCCTAAGTGTGGAATAACACTTTGAAAAGGTTAAAAATAAATAAACATAATATGTTATTGAGGTGGCGTAGGTGCAACGGTTCAGCCTTGGTCTGTAAATAGGTGTGGATTCGATTCCCACTCAAAGAATTTGAATTAGTTTTATTACTTCGCTTTGGCAAAAAGACTGTCGATCCTGCTATATGCATAATAGTGTGAATCTAAAAAAAAACTTATATGAACAAATACCAGTTCATTATGTAACAACAACTATTGCCAACGTTATTATGTTAAATAATCTGAAAGGTAATTTATTTTAGGTTCACGCTGTATCCCGCTAATTGCAGGATAGGCAGAATATGGGAACCTAGTGTTAAGACACTGTTCATATTAAAACATTTCCGTTCATCACTTTCCGAATTCTGGAGGCATTGCGCGTTGTGTGACGGAAATCAACGCCGCGTTCGTTGCTAGAGCGAGGATTTGAAAATATTACCTAAATATTTCATCTTTGAAGGTTAATGGCAGAATAATTATAAAAAAAGATAACATCATTGAGGCTATTCGTGGTGAAGGGGAACAAAATGTGACCGTAACGCGGCTGGTTGTGAGTTCGAACCCCATTCGAGGAAATGTAATATTTACTTAAATTTATATTTTCATTTCTTCGCTCTGGTGTCCAGGCAAAGTGCGGCGTTGACTTCCGCCACTTAACACGCAATGGCCCCAGAATTCGGCGGAAAGTGGGGAACGGAGTGTCTTAACACAAAGTACCCTCTTTCTACCCTATTGTGGGCTGATCTAATTATATATACATAAAAGATATTCAACATTTGAGAATGTCTATGGCCGTTGTATTATGCAATATGCATACGAACACGGCATGTGTATGTATAGCGATGATCGTAGTATATCAGTAATTTAAAGAAAAAATGAGGCGTGGCGTGGTGGAGAGGCACAAGCATGTTGGTTTAAACGCGATAGGTAGTGACATCGATTTTCACTCGAGGAAATGTAATATTTAATAATTTTATATTTCGCTCTGGGGTTGAGGAAAAGCGCGGTGTTGAGTTCCGATACTCAACATGCAAAGCCTCCAGAATTTGGCGGACAGTGGGGAGCGGAGTGTTTTTACACTAGGCTCTTCCTACTGTGGTACACGTGTAATATGGCGTGAAGTTGATAAATAATTAATAAAAAAAAACTTTAAAAAATACTTATTTAAACAAAATTATTAAAACCTACAAACGATGTAATTTAAAAGTGAATTTCAACAACATGTACCGAGTGGTACTCAATCGACTCGCATATTATTATATGCAATCATACAGACACAACAAAAAATACACATAAAAGGTAAAATTACAGCTAACTACATCCACAATTACGTATTGTAGTTGTGCAACGCAAATGAATGTGTGACGCAGCGGCCGCATTAATATATTTCAGGTCATTCTAATGTCCATTGATGTTGTTGATTGCTGAGAAGCTCCAAGAGAGCAGCTGTAAGATGGTATGTCAACCGAACTAGGAATGAGTGGAACCTCCCACGCCCCCAAGGAACCCTAAAGGAAAGAATAGATGATGTCATAACAGGAGATTACATAAAAGCCAACGGACTAACCGTCGAGGATGTTAAGGAGTAGGTTCGACAGGAAGGCAGACCCTGGTAACAAGCGCCAAGTTTAACGCGAGGAAGAAGAGAAAGCGTACAGTACTTGGTTCCGCGGCAGAAAATCAATCAATATCTGAGAAATGGCTTATAACTGATTTATATGTATATTAGTTCGATATATATATTAGTCTGATATGCGTAAAAATAAACATATGTTTATGTAGTACTTTGAATGCCTTGAGTTATAAGATTGATTATTATTGTGTTTAAGTGACGAATCGAAACAAAACAAATCGAATGTTACTCCAACAATATAAATACAAGCCGTATTAAATTCATTGAACGGTTTACGTATAAGAAACATACATTTTTTTAAAACAAATACTAAAAGGCCAGCGTGGCGCAGAGGCACATAAGTGTGACTGTAAACGCGACAAGGGGTCTGGGTTCAATTTCCACTCGGAGAAATAAAATATTTAATATTCTCATTTTTTAGAATTCGGCGAAAAATGGGGAACGGAGTAACATTAGGTTCTCCCCTGTTCCTACCCTGCTGTGGTCGGGATACAGGGGGGGAGCGCGAAGATGGAGTGGGAGTAAGAGAGGGGGAGAGAGAGAGAAATACAAAACAATATTAGGCATACATAAATGCATGAGCATGTCCCATAACTTTATAGGTAATTTTTTTTACCTCATTTTGTTGACATTTTAACTTTAACAACACTACAGGGTACAATTTGCGCCCCTATATTGCTTAAAATAATGCTAGTACCCCTTATAACCTCGTTTGTGGTACACATAGTCCAGTTTTACAGTTAATAGTTAACATTAATTAAAGGTAATTGCGGCAGGATTCTTTTAAGCAACCCTTGTGTAATCTATTCTACTATCATGTATCATTCTTAAATATAAGTTTCATTAGAATTACTGATCCCTACAGATTTATGCAATGGGATCTTGACCTAAAAGTACTGAACCGATTTACTTAAAACTTCACCAATTGTTTTGTTTTAACTCAGAATAGCATTTAAAGTTTGTTTCATCAAAATCGGTTAAATAAAAAAAGATATCGTCATTTGAATGAACTCAAGGCCTCAAGGAATTGGTTTGCCTGCAAAAATTATATAGTAATCTATATCTATACTTATAATAAATGTATAATTGTTTATAATAAATTTGTATTTTTAACTGTATTTAGTAAAACGTCGTTTTCGATTAATATAATTATATATTAAGTGAAATTTAACATAAAACGGGTTTTTTTAACTGTACGAACAGTTACAGTTCAACTTTAAGCTCAATAGATGGCGCTGTGCATAAAGCATCATTTTCTGAATTGCGCTAGTAAGATTTTTGGGTTAAGAATGACATTCGAAAGGTCTTGGTTACATGACTGTTGATAAAAATATATATTTTTAAAGCACTATTGTTTATAGTACAAATAATAAAGTAAACAACATTGAATTGTTATTGAAGGTTACCTTCATAAATCATAACACTTAAGTTTAAGTCGTAATTAATTCAAGACAGATAAAGGAGGCCAGTCGTGGCGCAGAGGCACAAAGTGTGACTGTTAAACCGACTGGTAGTGGGTTCGATCCCCGGTCGAGGAGATGAAATATTTACTTAAATTTGTATTTCCATTTCTTCGCTCTGGTGTCGAGGCAAAGCGCAGCGTTGAGTTCTGTCACTCAACACGCAATGCCTCCAGAATTCGGCAGAAAGTGGGGAACGGAACGTCTTAACCTATCCTAAAATAAGAGAAAGAAGCCTGTTTCTGAAGGAGTAAATTAAAAAAATACAATAATGCTACAATAATTTATGCATGTAATGGAACACTACAATAATTTTAGCATATAAGTTCAATTGTAACAACTAAAATAACCATGAAAACCATGAAAGATCTGTTAATAATTTAGTATTGCTTATTTTCGCAGCATAAATAAGCAAGTGTTGTTATTTATAATAATATTTTGTTTAAAAACTGTACATTTTAAGAAATTTATATCATGTGATAAAGCCAAGCCTAGCACAGGCTTCTTAGTATATTGTACCTACTCTCAAAAATACTAAATTTTAATATATATTTATAAATATTAATAAGGCCAGTCGTGACGCAGAGGCACAAAGTGTGACTGTAAAATCGACTGGTTCGATCCCCACTCGACGAAGTGAAATATTTATTTACATTTATATTTTCATTTCTTCGCTCTGGTGTCGAGGTTGAATCATATAGTTTATCATAGTATCATTTTGTGCATACATTTTGCCACCTTCTTTCGGATTTTTATACATTTTGCAGATAAATCCGAATTTTAGGTGAATTCTTTGTAAGAAATCATAAAACTAATTAAATAAACTATCAGATATGATGAAAAAACATTGAATTTGTTGATATTTTTATTTTGGACAAATTATTGAATCTGTGGCAAAAAAAATTAGAAATTCTCATTTACGTTTGATTGCAACAGAACCTTTAATGATACTAAATTATTTAAAAAAATAACAACTAATGTATCATGGCCTATCCTGAAATTAAAAATCAAATCAACATTTCAAATTATGTTCACTATACCGTTCTAGTAAACACTTCGCGGAGTTTAGTTCCACCACTAAACACGCAGTTTCGAAAATTGAGAGATGTGTGAGGATCTCAAGATCGGTCGGATCTATCTTGAGATAGCGATTTCATTCATAAATTGTATATCTATGAATGAAATCTCAAGATCGCCAGCGATTATAAAACACGGGCCTAGTGGTTCTATCTGCATACTCTACTTTACGGGAAAAGGCGTGAAACCGTACATAATAACGTTCTATAACCGACGTTAAAATAAATATCTTTCTATAACCTTCTTAAGCGACAAGCATATTTTAATATATATAATATATTTTTTGAATACATAATATCTAATTATCTAGAGTAAATACGTAAGTGACCTTGTGCGTAGTCTTAAGTACCTACATGTATAGTGATAAAAACATGATGATGCAATAAACTACAGAGTATTTAAAGATAATTTAGATGACATTTTGATCGATCACATGGCACGGTTTGGTGAACTCTTGCCAAATTATTGTAATACATACTATAATTAAATATTAATAAACAGTAGTTTATTTACATTTATTAGGCTGTGTAGTGGCGTGTTTAATCTTCATCATCACGCTGTATCCCGCATATAGCAGGGTAAACAGAGGAAACCTAATGTTGAGACACTCCGTTTCCTTTCCGCCAAATTTTGCGGCATTGCATGTTGAGTGGTGGAATTCAACGCCGCGACTCAACGCGCGACGTGCCTTGGTAGTTTTTTATTACTCAAACCAACCAAGAAATCCCTTTGACCCATATATGACTTTGATCACGCATAGGTATTGATTTCATCGCACATTCACTAAGGGATGTAATATAATATGGGAGCTACATTAGTTGAACAGGTGCGTAAGAAGCCGATCGTACCGTGTTTACATTGATGGAATGAAAATACTAATAAATAATAATTCTTTAACTGGGAATTAAACGCACAACTGTCGTGTTTACACTCACACGTTTCTGCCCTTGCACCACGATGGCGGCGTGTTTAAGTATGTTTTTCTAATTAAAGTTTTATTTCAGCTTCTTGCCGTACTCTATATATAGCAGTCAGTTCCACAGCTAGACAGGATACTCAGTAACCTGATATCCAATATTTGAGACATCACGTGTCGATTGGCGGAACTTAACGCCGTTGTTTGTTTTCTTACCAAAGCCATTGAAATAGTTCATTGACTTGAGAGTGAATCGAACCCACAACCTCTTTTGAAGTATGTTTATTTATATTTGTCATGGTTTGGATAGATTATGTTTTTGATGCTTTGATTATATTAAAAGTAATGAATAATATTCAAGAACACATTTGTTAAGTTCAATTAAAGAATAAACAAAAAACGACTTGATAATGAGAGTCATTGACATAAAAATATAGAATTTGAATCAACAATTATTAATCAGTGAAACAAACAAACCCAAGTCATATCTTTAACACATAGAAGGAAAGGCAGAAAGAACATGGGAACCTAGTGTTAAGACTCTCCATTCCCATTAAGACACTTCAGTTCCCCACTTCTTGTTGAGTTTGTCTCTTTATCAGAGTGAGGAAATAAAAATAATGCAAATTTAATTTCCTTAAAGGGGGAATCAAACCCACAATCTTTCGCGATTTCAGTTGCACGCTGTCCCTGCCCCTGTTGCTTATGCCACGACTCGCCTCATTTAGTATCATATTATTCATCATATTATATAATTTTACCCAATTTTTATTAAAATACATCTTAAATTATTATAATAATTATATATATGTATAACTAGTCAACTAAAAAATATAACATACCTATGATAAATTGCTATACCATGAACAGCAGGCCACCTGTCTCTGACATCATTACAAATACCCTTCATAGCTTTCAAGGCCATTGACTCATAAGCCTCATATTCCAGTCTTAGCACCTGAACAAATAAATTAATATAAATATTTTTTTCAGTTTTCTTTTAAGCTTCATATTGTATCCTTCATGAAGGCATATTTTTCGGGCTTGACTTTATTTTTGAAGTTATCTAATATAAAGGTATTATTTCTAGTCTTTTAGGTTTAATTTTTTGGTGGTATAAATTTTGGGGGCAGGTGCAGGTATCATGGTACCTTTCATTCCTATGCCCATGATCATTTATATAGCAGAATAGGCAGAGAGAAACTCATCCTATTAGAAGACATTGCAAGGAGAGGAACTCAACACCATGGTTTCTTTTTTTTACCAGATCATGGAAATGAAAATATTTCATTCCCCATATGGGAATAGAACTCTCAACTTCATTTTTAGTCAGAGCATTTACAGTCAGACACAGTACTACTGACCCACAACAGCCACACAATATTCAGTTCTAATAGATGTTAATACAATATGTTGTCATAATCGAATATACAAATTAAAACCATATGGTAAATAGATGGGGCGATCATGGGTGACACATAAGACTGGTGGTAAAATATACCACATTATCTAAGAAATTCATCAATTTAACAAAAAAAAAATATAATCACCTTTTTTCCTTCAAAATTATCCCTAGTAGTTCCAATAAAAACAGACACTGCACCACAACTATCATCCACAACCAAATCGCTAATAGTCTCTACAGACAATTTATCTACAGTTAACTTTAAATGATCCATGTTTTAATATTTATATATTTATAAATAAAATATTATCCACCACTCAATGGTGGGATCACAGCAATAAGATCACTTTCTCTTAATTCTATATCTTTTATATCAGAACAAACTTCTTCATTCTTCGCCAGCAAGATATTATTTTTTATAATTTCTAAATTAAAATTTTTGATGATTGTATTTAAAAGTTGTTCATAACTTATTTTAGTAGGTAAATGTAGAATTGCTTCTCGTGTGCCAGCTAGTTCTTTTGATTGAGCAAAAAATAATAATTTTATTGGTACGTCATGCTTAATTTCCATATTCCTCCTGTCCTCCTGAAAATTGTAAATTATTAATATATATAATTATCTCTATAATGCTGAAAGTAAAAAGTATTTTTAGTACCACTTTATTTGTTCAATTTAATAATATGCAAGGTTAAAACTGGTTTTACTTAACAACTGTTTATAATTTAATTAAAACAAAAAACACAATAAGCTCTCACAACAGTGAAAGACAAACTAAACTTGTGTGCAGTAATCGCTTACTATACTATAATCTTTTCAATGTGATATAATTTTTACTTTAATAGTTTACGTGTGTTGTGTTGTTACAAATATAGTCAATTAATCACACTACTACATACGCAAAAAATAAAAAACTGGTTATATTGAACGAAAATGTTTAAGTAAATGATAAAGGTACTCCGAAAATACTTTCTATTCATTACTTGAATGTTTTAAATTATTTGAAATATTTTTAAAGTAATTCGACTTGATTTTTGGCGTATTTATTACATGAATAAAAATATCTTTTGAATATGAACCATTT
The DNA here is from genome assembly GCA_021202915.1 of Heliconius himera. NCBI lineage: Eukaryota > Metazoa > Arthropoda > Insecta > Lepidoptera > Nymphalidae > Heliconius > Heliconius himera. The sequence goes on from JAJHJA010001256.1 coordinate 233,965, forward strand.
GCCAAAAGCACGAACTAAATGTGTTGTTGCGTAACAACTTATGTGAAATTGATTGAATTAGTTTTTTACTAAATAAAAAAAGTAAAAATTACAACCTCTCTTATAAAATAGAAACAACTTAGTATAATTCATTTTCAAATGGCTTTGACGTGATTTTGACGTACAAAGTGTCTGGATTTTATTGCTTCCTACATGATAATTTAATCTGTGGAGAATTATTATATAGTAACTGTGTTACAGTACTTATATTATAAGCTACGTACGCTACTATCGTATAAAATAATATATTTTATATAATATTTTTTATAAATGTATAAGTAATTGAACATAGCGTTACACATTCTGGTGAACGCAGCAGGAACATATGGCTTAGTGGTCCGAGCACTTGGACGGCAAACAAAAGGTGTGGAATCAAATTTCGCTACGTTCAAATTTCTATACGTTGTCTAAAAAATATCCTAAGTGAGTCTCTTTAAAAATGGGTGTTAAAAACATTTAACAAAAATATTACCGCAAATGGGGTCAATAGAAAACATGAAATCAATGAAGTCAGATTTTTGCAATGTTTTAGTAAGTCTAATACAATAACACATAAATACAAAACAATTTATATTATATTGTATTCTAGTTTTAACATTTACTAAAGAATAAAAGTATTCATAATATGTTATAAAACACAAAAATATCGGTATTTTCTATTTAGACTCCAAATAGGAGTCAGACGATTTATAGAGCAAATAGAAAATTGAAATTAAATTAAATAATTACTCAGAATATTTATTTAGAAAAAGTAAAAAAAAAGTAACCCGCATCTTTTGGAAATCGTTCGAGCGCTCTGACCCATAAACACAATCTCATTAGGTTATGTCGAAATTCTTTAACTCTTGTATTACTTATTTATGTTATTAGCATCTCTATAGAAAGATTTCGACAAATTTTCAGAAGTCCAAAGTTTTAAAATCTCCAACACTTAGAATTATTATTTGCCGAGAGAGAATGCCAATATTTTAATCTTTGTTAAAGTGTTATTCCACATTTAGGAAATAAAATTATTTATTTATTGATAAGGCCTACGTGTACTACATAAACGTATAATAGTGTGTACTATAACTACATACCCTGTATTTTATTCTACAGAAATATATTTTTTAATCATAATTAATAATTATTATAAATAACAGAAATCGCTTCGTGTGTAGACTACTTTATCATTGACAGTGACAGTTGACTTTTGAAGTAAATTCAAACGGTTTAAATTGTTGACCGGTGTGTGTTCGAACTTGGCGTAAGTCGTAACTGATTTTTGGCAAGGTTCCCTCGGGCTCGAGCGCGCGTTACATAAAATGAACGTCGCACCGCTTTCAGTACAAAAAGGTTAAAAATAGATTTTCAGAGTGAGTTGCGTGCTCGGACATTTTTGTTTTCATATGACATACATTCCGCCTTGCTTTGTAGTTGCTTTAGAAATTGTGAAGAAGTGAAACTAAAATCAGATACTGTAAACATTGGACTGATTTTTTGTTGATACGCTACGGTTTTTGAACTATAACACAAAAATAAACTTTGAACAGTGTTATAATTATAGTTTGTTTTGAATTATATATTTTATGATCGTGAAGTGTCTTGAAGTGCGTTGATAATGGCTTATTTGGAGTCAATGGATGTGGACCACATTGGAAGTGATTTTGATGACAAGGAGAACTCTATACAAAATAGTAATGTGTTGTCAAGAACGCCCTGCACAGAAAAAGGATATGAAGAGCTGGACGTATCCGAGCTCAATATGAAATTAAGGTACTCAATCACTCCAGCATCATCGCCTATGTCTAAAAGCTATACAGCAAATTTTAAAGAAAACAAAATTATGAGCCAGGATGATATTCTAAATAATACAATGACTCATGAAAATTATAATTTAACCCGTTCTTTTAATTCAACATTGACAAAATCTGAATCTGTTTCTAAGTCACCAAAGCTACCATTACAAGTAGTGTCAAATGATCAATTGTTTAATAATACTATGAGCGCTTCAGTGCACAGGTCAATTGATACAGATGCTAACTGTACAATAACACTCAGTGGACCTGACAATATTGATGAAAATCTATCATTGCCAAGCACTTCATCATCTTCAGTGCACACACCCGAAGCAATAACACCAACAAAAGATATCCCGAAAGACGATGGAGGGTCTCCTATTATGCGGGGCCTTAAAAGTGTATTAAACATGTTCAGATCCTCTCAAAGTCCAATACCTCCTGAGGAACTTTCGAGTAAAGGTTTAAATTCAGTAGATCCTCTTTGTAAAGACACAACTATACCACCTACAACGTTAGCCTCAACACCGATCAATACCAATAAAAGTAAGGAATACAATTTCTCTAAGTGTAATAGCCCACTAAAAGATAGTGTTATTTTCAATGATGACTTAGAAAAAGAATTACAGTGGAAAGAAGAAACAACAATTATATTTAAGCAAGAAAAAATTCCAATTCCAAAGCTTTTTTTTCAACAGCCTCCATTAAAATCAGAAGAACAATCACCCTCAGACAAAAATGAAAATGTAGAATATATGGATATATCTTACAATGAATCTGTGCTTGTTGACAAAACTATGACTGAAATGGAAAATAAAACTATTTCTAATATTGTTGAAGCTACTACTGGAATAGAATCTGACAGTGAATTTGTGGACTGTGAGACAACTTACACTAAAAATGAGGAACAATCAAAATCTGAATTGAATACTTTAGATAGTGAAGATAATGCAAATAATAAAACAATTGATATACATTGTGAAACTATTGAACAACATGTTGATGAAAAATGTCTTACTTTAGATAAAACAACTAATGAAATAGAATTAGAAAATTTAAATCAAACTAATATTATTTCACCAGATATATTGATTGCATCTGATATTATTCATGATGTTCATAACAGTGATGAAAACTTGGTCACTGAAGTTACCGAAACTCATGATGTAATATTAAATGTGATAGATGATATGTGTAAGCTATCAGAAGTAGAAAATGAATATCCTTTAGTAATTAATGATAATAGTAATATAGAATTGCAAAATGACATTATTAGTGAATTAAACTCTGCTCATGAAACGCAGCTACAAGAGGTCACAAGTGCCAATGAAAACAAACAAGAAATGCAAACAGAAAATAAAGAAAAGAATCTAAATGATGTAACAAAACCTTTAAATATAATAACAGATTATCCAAATAATGAAAATATAAGTAATTCAGTCAAATGTATACAGGAAAATGATAATAATGATAATTCTATGCAAAATTCCGGATTATTAAAAAGGTATGATGTTGAAGAAATTATTAATAACGCAGAAATAATACATAACAATAATGAAGAAATTAATAATCTAACTATAAATGAGGACAAAAATGTAATTAATTTACCACAAGTAAATAATGAAAATATTTTGTTGAACAGTAATAATGATACTATTGTTAATTCAATTTTACAAAACATAGACGAAAAAGTTTTGAGTGATAATTTTATAGATAATAATTGTAATCACAATATTAAAACTAACATAAAAGAGCCAATAGATAAAGTAATAAATGTAGATTCAAATAACTATGAAGATAATTATAATGATATTAATTTAAGTTTTCAAAAACCTATGAGTTTAGATGTTACGTTTGATAATACTAATGCACAGTGCATAGGTGATAGTAACAAGTCAGAAGAGAAAACTACTGAAGAGCTCAAGAATATACATGAAGTTCAAGAACCATTGCCCATTGTACTATCTAGTGCGCCATCTGATTGCCCACTCCCATTTGATGAAGATGTGGATATTCATATTTTAAAAGAAAATCTTAATACAGAAGAGAATACCATTATATCTAATAATGGCAATCTTAAAGATATAACACAACACTTATGTAATGAAACTTTAGAAAATATAAATATAAATAGTCTTACAGAAGAAATTATGATTCCCAATGAGTCAGAAGTGTCAGATGGAACCATTAACAAAACTATAGAAATTACTGATTCTACAAAAACATTCAATTCTGGAGTGCCTCCTGATCATCGGATGATTCCAGATAATACAAGTACTGACACATTTATTAATGACAATAATGACAATGTGCAATCTTTTGAAGAGGTTCGGTTGGGAAATGAAGAAGACATAAATATTGATAACAACAAAATTGTTACGAGTGAAGTGGTTTCTCCTTTAAATATGAAGTCAGGAAACGATGATATAAATAACCTCAATAATGACATTAAAGTAGAAAATATTGAGAATCCATTTGAAACAAAGACTAAACTTCAACAGTCTCCGCCAATTTCCCCAAAATTAATACGAAAAGGATATAATATTAATTTTGATGAAATAGACGATCCTTTTGCTACAAAAACAACTATTAGGACTTCCCCACCCCCTGATACTTCTATAAATACAACTATAAATCACACATTTCAAAAACAAATTGAGCAAAAAAGATTACAAATGCAAAACCGGCGAAAATCTCAACCAGAAAGAAGGAGACAAAGTACAACCAAAAAACAATTCAATAAGTCCTTTGAATCTGTGTTAACGAAACGTAAAATCGAAGAAAGTATAGATATTAGTAAAGATAGTTCATGCGATAATGCAATTATAAAAGCAAGTGAACCAAATTCTTGTGAAGAAGTAGTAACACAAATGACCAATGACATCCAAGAAGACTGTAAAGATTTCGAGATTCACACACAAGACGAAGAGAAGCTTAATGCAATTGAAATGAAAAACGAAAATACAATAGACAAAAAAATGTCTGAAATTGAATGTTGTAAAGAATCCTCTGTTACTAACACTGTAAACAAAAGTGTTTTTAATTTACCAGAGATTGATGACGTAAATTTTAATCCTTTTGCTACCAAGTCAAGAGTTTGTCAGTCGCCACCTCCATCAATGACTCAAAGTCCCAAATCATTAAATGATGACGTCGAAAGCGAATCACAATTAGTTAATGATATAACAATGAATATTGAGAGTACTGTTCAAGAAGAAAAGCACATATCACCCAGTGCAAGAAGTATTGATTCTTTAAAAGATACTGATAGCAAAGATAGTACAGCTCAAGAGGTTAAAACAGAAGATGAAGATACTATTGAAGGTCCATTTTTCGAGGCAGACGATCTCACTGAAGTTGAAAAGCAATCAGATTTTGAATTAAATAATGACGATATGCCATTTGAAGATTTTCCTGTTGAATCTAATACAGATAAAAAAGAAGAATTATTTATTGACGCTGAAGCCTTTGAATTTCTTCTCAATCAAAATAAAAGTAATGTAGTAGCGGACAGTGGTAAAGAAAGTTTATTTCTTAAATTTGATCCACTCTTTGCTAAAAGAGTTTCTTCAGATGGTGTCCTTTCTGCCCTTAATAGGATACAAAAGAGACAAAGTACGCCGATAAAATCTACTAAGACAGATCAAATTAATGAAACTTTAGAACCGACAGCAGCATGTACAAGAAATGTAAGTGAGGAAGTAATTGATGAACCTAATATTACGACATCAAAACCTATGATGGTTGTGAATCCTGCGGTTAGTTCTCTTGTATCACCAAGGAAGTCAATGACACCTCCCAGAATTAACAGACAATCTCTCACTTTTACATCACCAGCGATGGCCGTCATTGATAGATTACTCTCATTGAGCGGTAACAATTCGTTATTGGATCACGACACAAGTATTCAACAACCGACTAGAGAGTGTAACGATACTGACATTGCCCTCACTCAATTGAGAGAGCTTTTAGCTGAGAAAGAAATACATGTGCATAACTTAAGATCAGATACCAAAGAACTAAAAGAAAGATTAGCTACAATGGAGTCACAAGTAAGGACATTAGAAAAAGAAAGCGAGGAAAGACTCAAGAAAGTAAACTATTTAAATGATCGCCTCACAGAGAAAACTAAAATGAACAAGAGTATGGCTATTGTGGTAGAAGAGTACGAAAGGACGATAGCTAGCTTAATAGCTGATATGGATCAAGAGAAAAGACGAAATGCTGAAGAAAGAGTGATGTTGATTAGTGAAAGAGATGAGCAAACTGCTCACCTCGCCAGCATGGAGGTGTCTTTTAGTGATTTGCACAGTAAGTACGAGAAAAGTAAGCAAATTATATTGAGTTTGAAGGGAAATGAAGATACATACAAGAAATCAATAAAAGAATTTCAAGTTAACTTCTTGAAAATGCAGAACAATTATGAACTGTTGAAGCAGCACGCAACATCTAAGCTGAACCACGCTAACCAAGAACTTGAGAAAATCAACAAATCGCACGAAGCGGAGGTCCTGAAACTGAATGCTATGATAAAACGCAAAGATTTGCATATAACGTCTCTGGAAGAATCACTCACACAAAAGACCAAGGCCAACGAGGAGTTGACGGCCATTTGCGACGAGCTCATAAATAAAGTCGGCTGAACCAATTTTGATAGTCAAACAAAATATTGCCTTTGTGATCTGATTATTCACGAAACGCTTGTGCACTTATCTTGCGATAAGTCGCTGCAAGTGACCTCAACCAAGTGCCAATTCTCAAAGAAGACTGTAAAATGTGATACTGTTTCGAATTATACTAAATACAACTTTAGTGTGTTGATATTGTAAAAATACTTGTAATCAAAGATTTTAAATTTAAATATCTGCTTGTTTTTATATAGGTATATTAAACGTAAAATTATTTCTACAGATTTCTCAGATCTGTATTATTATTATTACAGATGCAATTTATGAAAAAAAAAAAAATCTTACATAAACCTAGAAAATATTGTGTCTACATTATGCTGGACATACTTGACAATAGACTTTCATGTAAAAAAAAATGTTTCATATGAATATAAAAGCTATTTAATAGATTTCTCTAATTGTATAATGAATGATGAATATTTTCCTAGATTTATTGAGTTAGTTACATAAAAATATTATAAGATTTTGATGAGCATTACTAATAAATAAAACAAAACAAATATTTTTTGATACGGTATTGATAAAAAAATATTTTTATACATGTTTAATAGAGACAATATTGTATGTTATAAGCCATGGCTGAGTATTAACTTAAAAATATAAAAAAGTTTATTTCAATAAAAACAGATTTCTGAAAAAACTATTTTTAAAATGGGAATTAACCTGAACTCTTTAAATCTCTTTGACTTAGTGATTACTTATGTTTTAAAAAAAATTTAATATTTTATTGTCTATTAATAATTGTTAAAAAAATATCCACTCTTGTAACTTAACCATAACCATTCCTAAGAATCTTTATTTTCAAATTACTTTAAAAAAAATGTTTATAAGAAATTATGTGTTTTTAAGGTTTGTTTGTATGATTGTACATTAATCTCTCTCTCTCTCAATTGTTGAATCTTATATTTTTGTATCATATTGTGTTATAGATTATTATTTTAGTTAATAAATGTATTGACTTTCAAGTTCTTTTTTTAATTTATTTTATAAATTTATCACAGCTCAGGCGTGTGTCTGTAAATGCGACAAGTTGTTGATTACCATTTAAGGAAATTAAATATTTAATATTTTGATTTCTTCACTCTGGTCTCGAGGCAAAGAGTGGCGTTGAGCTTCGCCTCTCAACATGCAATGTTTCTACAATTCTGTGGAAAATGGAAAATGGAGTGTCTTAACACTATGTTCGCTATGCCTACCCTGCTATGTGTGGTATATTGATATACAGTGTTGAAGCTAAAAAAGATTACATTATGATTATTTTTGTTTACTTTTTTAAATCATTTTAAAGTAAAAAATAAATTATTTTGGCTTAAAATTAGATATATTTTTAGTGAAGTTTTAGATAAATATAGAATTAATAAGTAAATATAAAAAAGTAAGTATAACATTTTAAGAAAGATCATAATCAAAGTCTTATTCTTTATTGACATATTTCTATTTTTTGTGCTTATATATGTTCTACATATAAAGTAAAATAAATAAACATTTATATAATAAAAATACTAAAATTCTTTAATTGTATATCCTGGAATTGAATTATAGCGTGACCGTGACGACGTGACGACGGCACGCACTGGTGGGTATAAGTTAATGTGATACTGGTTTAAAAATATCTTTTGTTTAGTTTATTTTAGCTCACATAACACTGTTCATTATAGAAGTCTTTTTGTATATTTGAAGTAGGGAGCAGGGTTTTAGGCAATTTAATCACCTTTACAAGTCCAGTCGTGGCGCAGGGGCACAAAGTGTGACTGTAAACGCGACAGATTGTGGATTCGATTCCTGCTCGAAGATATGAAATATTTAATATTTTTATTTCATCGTTCTGGGCATACACAACAACTTGTCCTGTTAAATTAGAAACACATAGCTACCATAAACATAAGTATATTTTTAGTGGATATGAACCTACGGTCATCGCGTTTGGTTAAAATTTTAATTTATCTATTTCTAAGCTAAGAAGATACCTGGATGCTACGGAGGCTTTGAGGTCATTGATTCAACTAAAAAAAAAGATCACTAGTACCTAAACAAGAATACCTCCCGAGGATATACAAGAAGGGGTTGATGACATTAGACGACGCGCGAGATAAAAATTATATTAAAAAAAATATTTAAATTAAGAAGTTGAACTTAAAACGTAACACCAGATCAGATGAATAAATAAAAATCAATTGGCCGTTTCTATTGATTTTCTAAATGCATATTATTGTGTAACAACCGGCTGTTGGTAATCTTTCACACGTAAGTTTATTTTATAGAGGCCACTCGTGGCGCAGGGGTATAAAGTGTGACTGTGAACGCGACTGGTTGTGGGTTCGATCCCCACTCGACAAAATGAAATATTTATTTAAATTTATATTTCCATTTCTTCGCTCTGGTGTCAAGGTAAAGTGACGGAATGTCTTAACACTAGGTTCCATCTGCCAACTCTGTTATGTGCGGGATGCAGCGTGAAGCTGTATATTTAAAGTGTATTCTATTTAGAGGCCAGTCGTGGCGTAGCGGCACGAGGTGTAACTTTAAAACCGTCTGGTTGTGGGTTCGATCCCCACCCGAGGAGATGAAATATTTACTTAAATTTATATTTCCATTTCTTCGCTCTGGTGTCGAGGTTAAGCGCGGCGTTGAGTTCTGCCACTGAACACGCAATGCCTCTAGAAATCGGCGGAAAATGGGGAACGGAGTGTTTTAACATCAGGTTCCCTCTGCCTACAATGTTGTGTGCGGGATACATCGGGAAGCTGTATATTTAAAGTACATATATTCTGTTTAGGTGCATTATGTCGTTTCCAAGCGCTATCAGCCGTGACCGACTTATAAACACATTTCATTCTATCGATATCGTTTTATTATGAAAATTGTGAAAGCTGTAGTCATCGCGGCTAGTTGGTCTCTAATATATTATATGTAAGAAACGCCTAGAGAAATGATTTGTGTGGCTGTTTGTATGTATGAAGATTATTTTGTAATTAAGGCCATCTTTGCATCGTGGAAATACTTATTTTGATAGTAAACGTGATGTTTGCGTTGATGGTGAATGAGAATTGAGGTGATTCAATATTTAAATTATTAGTATTTTTTTGTGGCCAGTCGTGGCGCAGTGGCACGAAGTGTGACTGTAAAACTGACTGGTTGTGGGTTCGATCCCTAAGACGAGATGAAATATTTATTTAAATTTATATTTCCATTTCTTCGCTCTGCTGTCGAGGCTTAGCGCGGCGTTGAGTTCTATCACTCAACACGCTGTATCCCGCGCACAGCAGGGTAGGCAGAGGGAACCTGGTGTTAAGACACTCCGTTCCCCACCGAATTCTGCCGAATTCTGGAGGCATTGTGTGTTGAGTGACGGAACTCAACGCCGCGCTTAGCCTCGACACCAGAGCGAAGAAATGGAAATATAAATTAAGTAAATGATTACAGCAATTAAGAATAAACATATAAATAGTAAAGTAATCAGCTAGTACTTGAATTTGGCGCGAAAAATATCTATTGTATCTACAATAGTAACAAGCTGTCTAATCCTCCAAGTCATCCTATATGACACGCGAGGCGGTACCGACCAGTGCCAGTACGAAAAAAAAACCAGGACGTCCCATTTAAAGCTGTATGCCATTTACTCAATCCTCACCGTAGCTGGCAAAGGTTCCCTGCGTTCGCCTTCCTCCCGTTGCTATGGCAACCGGGGACAAACAAAACAAGCACTGTCAAACGATCTGCTTTAGCGAAATTCCTGTGAAAGGCATGTACGACGAGACCGTCGAAGTGAACGCCAGAGAGATAGAAAGCCCCAGTTCAGACGAAGAGGCTGTGAAGGCAGCCATGGCCAAGTTTAACCCACCAGTAAGGCACACAGCCAAGCACGACTTCGATTCTGAAAGCGAGTGTGATTCAGCACCCGAAAATTTTGATAATATCTCTGAGGAGGACGAGGTGTGTATTTTATTTGATATATTTTTCCACAAGGTTGTCTATTTTGTAGCGTTAAATAGGTTAGGCTATTTGAATGTTGTAATTTGAAATGATATTATTTATGTTGCATTTATTATGATTAACATTTATGTTATTTCGGAATGACATCGTTGTGGCGCAGTCATTTTGTTTGAATTTAGTCTATTACTTACTCTCCTGTCCCAAATGTTCGTCCACCTGTTCATATGACGACTTGATCAGGGCAACAGATACCGCAATCAGCGTGGCTAAATACAGGCAAAATATGATATGAATTTCCGAACATTGACACGAAGAAGAAGATTTAGTCTATAACTGTAGACGTAGTTTGAAATTGGATGGAATACAGATATAAGAATAATACAAACGCCCCTTAACACACCGGAAGGGGCAATGCTCTCTGATTATGTATATAAAAAGAGGTTGCTAAATAATATGCGATTTTTGTAAATGTACAGGATTTTTTTTTTAATTTTCACGCTGTAATCCTATTTAGAAGTGTAGGACCTAGTGTTAAGACACTCCGTTCCCCACCTTAAGCCAATTAATTGCCAACAAAAAAAAATCTGGAGGCGTTGCGTGTTAAGTGGCGGAACTCAACGCATGCTTCTCAAAAATATATCATAATTACAAATATACATATAGAAATCTTATAATCCTATTGAAAATAAACATCGCGTGTGCATACAACTGCAATCCGCAATATTTACGTGCATGATTGCGTCTATGAATCTAGATCTTTATATAAATAGTAGGTAGCTATACCTATACCTAATGTTTAATTTATAGTCGCCAGAAAGGAAACCGGAGCATGAAGAGAAGAAAGCTAAGACTTCTGACTTGTCGAGACAGTCCAGTAAACGGCGGGATTCTTCTAATTCAGGTATGATTAATATTAGTCTAGAAATTGAGGCCAGTCGTGGCGTGACAGGTTATAGGTTCGATTCCTACTCGAGGAAATGAACTATTTAATGTTTTCCTTTTAGTCGCTCTGGTGACGAGGTGAAGGGCGTCGTTGAGTTTCGCCACTTGTTTTAACACGCAATGTCTCCAGAACTCGATGGAAAGTTTTGGAACGAAAGTGTCTTAATCTGAACAGAGTATTTTAATAATAGGTTCCCACATGGGAACCTATTATTAAAATACTCCGTTCAGAATAAAAGTATAGGCAGAAGGCACATGCCTTCTGCCTATGCCTTTTTATGCGGAATACAGTGAGAGGCTGAAATAAATATATATTTCGTTTTTAACGGTTATTCCACACTTAGGAAAGAAAAATATTTATTTAGAAAACGTTTAAAATTTTGAACGTATTTTGAGAACGTATGGTGGTCAGAGCGCTTGGTCGGTTTCCAAGAGGCGCGGGTTTGAGTCCCGCTACGTTAAAATTTGTATACCTACGTTTTCTAAATAAGTATTGTATAATTAGTTATTATATATATGTATCTGTTTCTCATATGTTTTTACTTAAATAAGCGTTTCGATCCACATTTAGACACAGACAGTGGGGACGTGGGTGTGGAGATAGCAGACCCGGTGCCCGGTGGTGGTAGCGGTAAGAGGCGCGGCGTGGTGATACCGGCCGACGGGGCTTACGATCCCAAGCAATACAACGATTTGAAGGTTCCCCCTGAATTGGACAATGTGTTCCAATATATTATGAAGTGAGTTTTTGTTTTAGTTTCATGCTGTATCCCGCATAAAGCATAAATGATAGGCGAATGGAAGCTTATGTTAAGACACTCCGTTACAATTTTCAAGACATTGCGGGTTGATAGGCGGAATTGAGCGTCGCGCGTTGTCGTTACTAGAGTGTCAAAATATATTCATTTTATCGAGTAGCTATCGAACTCACAACCGTAGCGCTTACACACGCACACGCTGTGCCTCTGCGCCACGTTGATAATAATTTATTATTATTACTAATTATTACTAATAAGCTAGTAGAGTAAAAATATAAAGTAAGTATGTAAATCAGCTAAAAAAGGGTCCCGTATATATATAGCTATTGACAAAAACTAAGAAAGTGACCCTGACCAAGATTATAATGTCGCGCGTTATATTCAATTTTTATCTTCATTTTAACATGTTAGATAAAATAATTGTAATTAAAGTAAAAAGCACTCATAAACGGGCGTACAGATAATAAATATTTATTTAATTCTATTTAAAGTTGCGCGAAACAGTGGAGAACGGAGTGTGCTAACACTAGGTTCCTTTAGCGTACTCTGCTTTAAGGTAAATTATTTTTAATTAACAAATTTCTTAGGTATACACCTCAAAAAATCGACATAGAATTTAAGTTACAACCTTTCGTGCCGGAGTACGTCCCTGCGGTCGGGGACACCGACGCGTTCATCAAAGTGACCGCGCCCTCCGCTGGTCTGCGCGGAGAGCCTCTCGCCGAACAGGCCCTCGAGTTTATTGATAACTTGGGTATGTATTGAAAACTTTAAGGAGGTCGGTTCTTGCCAACATTATAGAGGAAAAGAACCCAGGACTATCTTGTGGCCAGCCAGCCACTGACTGACAGATATACTAAAATAGTACATGTAGCTACCTATTTGCTTTAGTTTATTAATATTTATATTAATGAGGCCAGCCGTGGCGCAGCGGCACGAAGTGTGACTGTAAAACCGACTGATTGTGGGTTCGATCCCCACTCGAGGAGATGAAATATTTACTTAAATTTATATTTCCATTTCTTCGCTCTGGTGTCGAGGTTAAGCGCGGCGTTGAGTTCTGCCACTCATCACGCAATGCCTCCAGAATTCGGCAGAAAGTGGGGAAAGGAGTGTCTTAACACTAGGTTCCCTCTCCCTACCCTGCTGTGTGCGGGATACAGCGTGAAGCTGATTTTTATTATTATTAATATTTATGGTGTTAAATATTATTCTTAAGGTGCTAAACGTTTAAATATAATTTTATCAATATATTTTACAGGCTTAACAATATTGGACGAACCAGCGGCAGAACAAAGTGATTCCGCTCTCCTACATTTACAGCTGCGGGCGATCTCTAAGACTACCAGTGCGAAATCTACTGTTGTAAGTTTGCGTGTATTTTACTGCAGCGCGGTGTTGAATTCCGCGAGGTATCAACTCGCATTGTTTTGAATTCTGACGGAGAGTAGAGAACGGAGTGACATCAAGGTTTTTGTGCCTTAAGTTGGTTGAAAAAAAAAACTTTACGAATTTCGCACATAAAAAAACGAATGATAAGTCTCTCTCTCCCTCTCCACTTTATATCCATTTTAAAGATATTGTAGCACAACGTAAGTAAGTAGGTATCATTTTTTTCAGCTTCACGCTGTTCCCGCAGATTGCGGGGTACGCAAAGGGAACCTGAAAACCTAATATTAAGACACTCGGCTCCCACTTGCCTTCGAATTTCACGGCGCGCATTGCGTGTTGAGCGCTGAAACTCGACGCCGCGCTTTGCCTTGTTATCAGAGCGAAGAAGAAAAATTAATAAATAATAATTTGTACTTTCGAGTAGAATCTATCAAAATTGAACCCATGACCGTCGCGTTTACAGTCACACGCTTGTGCCACTGCGCTACGACGGCCTCAATAATATATCTATTTACATAAAAATATTAAAAATGGCCTTGTTGATGACAAATATATACATTACACATACTAAAAGAATCTAGAACTGTTCTAAATCTTACTCCAGTATTAAGATAAGAAAGAAGCGCAAAATTACGATTCGTTTTGATATACGATTAAATAATTACGTACGACACTTTAACGAGACACAATTTGTACGATGGACGGTTTTTATTGGATTTAATGTGGATCATGTTTGTTGATTTTGCTCTTTTTTCACGCTCTATCCCGCATATTGCGGGTTAGCCAGCGAAACCTAGTGTTTAGGCATTCTGAAGTTAAGCTCATGTTAGTTTTCAAAAGAGAAAAGTCGTCAATATATTTTTTTTTCAGCTTCACGCTGTATCCCGCACACAGCAGGGTAGCCAGAGGGAACCTAGTGTTAAGACACTCCGTTCCCCACTTTCTGTCGAATTCAGGAGGCATTGCGTGTTGAGTGGCGGAACTCAACGCCACGCTTTGCCTCGACACCAGAGCGAAGAAAAGGAAATATAAACTCGAGTGGGGATCGAACGCACAACCAGTCGATTTACAGTCACACTTTGTGCCCCTGCGCCACGACTGGCCTTAAATTCAATATTTTTAAATATATTATTAACATCTAAATAATGTCTTCGATGAACATCAAACATACAACTATGGCGTGTAGCTACGGTACAATTGAGTATATTTAATAATTTATTTAAAGTATTTATTTGTCTTGCCGTGTCAGTATGTGTGTTAGTACCCACTTCCTAGTATCCGATTGAGCTGAAATCTGGATTATAACTTCATTTCTGATGTAAATTAAATTACATATAATCAATATTGTTCTTACCCCAAAATGGCCGCCGCAACAAAATGGCGGATTAGATTTTTTTACACAACCCACCTAATGTTGCTATTAAATGAAAGGATTAAGCTTCACGCTATATCCCGCACACTGCAGGGGAGGCAGAGGGAACCTAGTGTTAAGACACTCCGTTCCCTACTTTCTGCCGAATTCTGGAGGCATTGCGTGTTAAGTGGCAGAACTCAACGCCGCGCTCGTCCTCGAAATAAATTTAAGTAAATATTTCATCTCCTCGAGTGGGGATCGAACCCACAACCAGTCGGTTTTACAGTCACACATTGTGCCACTGCGCCACGTCTGGCCTCTAATCTATGAAAGGATTCGATTTGTAAAACACACGACACTACAAAATTAATCTAGAAAGTTTATTTTTAAAATTATTTTCTCACAAAATTTCAGTTGACCCGCAAAATAGAAAGCGCTGAGAAGAACCCAAAATCAATCGAGCGCTGGATAAAAGATGTCAGCGAGTTGCACTCCGCTAAACCCGCGCCCACATTCACTTATACTTGGTTTGTTATAATATATTAAATAATTTATTTATAATGAGGACGGAGTGTCTTAACACTATGTTCGGTCCTGCCTACCCTGCTGTATGCGGGATACAACGTAAAGCTAAAAAAAAATTGACTTTGAGCTGAAAGTAAATAGAAGAAACTTAAATATCGTAATTTTGTATTAGAATTAGAGTAATGAGTTAATTCCTGTTTTTTAAATATAATTGCGCGGCACGAGGTGTGACTGTAAAACCGGCTGGTTGTGGGTTCGATCCCCACTCGGGGAGATGAAATATTTACGTAAATTTATATTTCCATGTCTTCGCTCTGGTGTTTAGGTTAAGCGTGGCGTTGAGTTCTGCCACTCAACACGCAATGCCTCCAGAATTCGGCAGAAAGTGGGGAACGGAGTGTCTTAACACTAGGTTCCCTCTGCCTACCTTGCTGTGTGCGGGATACAGCGTGAAGCTAATAAAAAAAAAGTTATTTGATTATGTTTTCTTCCGCTTATAGCAGGCTGGGAGGGAACCTTAGTGTTAAGGCCCTGGTGTTAGGGGCTCCCACGCATTGCTTAATTTTTGAGACATGACGGAACCAAACAAAAACGCTTCGGTCCCCTGAAATCGTATCGAACCCACAATCGTCATATTCACAGTCTGTCGCTTTGACACTGCTCCTTTGTAAAATAGGTATTTGCATTAAAACATTCACATAAATATCAGTTAAAACTATTTTAATTAAACAATAAGTGTTCACTTACTTTCTACAGGGGGTTTCTATTTCTAACAAAATATAATAATGGTATCTATAGAATTATATGAGAAAATACGCTCTCTAAATGCTGAGACTGAGATGTAACGTGTTCATATTCGTTTGTATAAACCACGTAACCTCTTATTATGAGAGATAACCAGGAGGAATTGGAGCGTGACGTCATGACAGGCCATTGTTGCCGCTGTATCATATTCTTATATATATATTTTTATATAGTGTTTTGTTTGTTTGTCACCTCCTTGGGACCGATTTGGATGAAATTTTATGTTTATATTTTAATTACTGTTTCAAAGTTATTGGATAGTTTGATAATATAATTGGATCTGGTAGGTGTTATTATATTTATGGTAACGAGGCAAAGCGCGGCGTTGAGTTCCGGCGCTCAACTCACAATGTCTCGAAAATTCGGCGGCAAATGGGGAACGGAAGTGTCTTCTCACTAGCACACTAGGAACCCAGGTTTACTCTGTCTTTCTTGCTATGAGCGGGATACAGCGTGAAGTTAAAAAAATATTGTGATGTTTCGTCTGCCAACTCCGATGGTAAATTATATTAATGTATTTATGTAAGTAACGTTTTTTTTGTTTTTTTTTTCTCTATTTACAATGTTTTATATGTATAAAATATATACCTTTGAGTGGGATACCGGTAGGTAAAGAAAAAATAATGTTGATACGATCTGATTTTCAGCATCCGTTCATTTGGACACATTTTATGTCATATTTTAAAAAATCTGCTTCACCTGTATCCCGCACACAGCAGGGTAGGCAGAGCGAAGAAATGGAAATATAAATGTAAATAAATCTTTCATTTCCTCGAGTTGGAATCGAACCCACAACCAATCGATTTTACAGTCACACTTTGTGCCACTTGTTATATTTAACAAGCCTCTATAATGTTATTGTTATCAGTTTTCAGCTTCACGTTGTATCCCGCACATAGCGGGGTAGGCAGAGGGAACCTAGTGTTAAGACACTCCGTTTCCCACTTTCTGCCGAATTCTGGAGGCAGAGTGAGTGGCAGTACTCAACGTCGCGCTTAACTTCGACACTAGAGCGAAGAAATGGAAATATAAATTTAAGTTAATATTTCATCTCCTCGAGTGGGGATCGAACCCACAACCAGTCGGTTTTACAGTCACACTTTGTGCTCCTGCGCCACGACTAGCCTCAGTAAATGGATATGTATCTATGTATTTAAATTTCGCCCACTAATATCTCCAGCTAATATATCCAAGTATATAAATCACTTCTTGGGTACTGACTAATACTAAAACTAGGTATGTTAATTAACAATTCCTTTGCTAGATGTATTAATATTGACTTATATTTTATTTTTAAACTGCAATATTTTGTTATATTAATATAAAATTAACTAGTTGTAATAGTAACGACACGGTATTCAAATTGTCAAAGCAGAACGGGGACATTAAAATACTGTACTACCCCGAGCGGGTATTGAAGCTACAATCATCGGGTTTGTAGGTAAGCGCCGTACTACTGCGACATGACGGATGGCTAGTGATTTTATTTTCTAATTTCTTGTTTATCTATATAGTGCAGCGCCATCTACCAGGTAGAATTATATTTAAACCATCGAAAAACCTATTAAAATATAAGCATAAAGTTTCACCCTGTCCAATCTGTGTAGTCGTTTAGGCGGTGTATAAAGGAAGTTTAAAGTGACAAGCATACATACATACAAAATATTTTGATATATATAAGACTAGCTGTTACCTGCGGCTTAGCTCCTGTAGTCATATATGGAAATAACTCAAAAGTTGTTTATAATATGTGACACATTCTAAGTGGCCTAAGTAGCTCTGACCGCAGGCATAATCGGTTACATCGAAACTATTAACTTGATACTATATAACCTATATTTTTTTGATCCACTCTTCAGTTTTATTTTTTTTTCTTGTTCTTTATTTTTTTCAGCTTTACGGTGTGTCTTAAACCTAGCAGGGTAGGCAGAAGACACCTGGGAACCCAATTTTCAGACACACTGTTCTCATTAAGACATTTCCGTTTTCCCACTTTTATTGCGGCATTCACCAACACTCAACAAGTGGTGGTGAACACCATGCGATGCCTCGTTACCACAGCGACAAAACGAAAATGTTAAATTTCATTTCCTCGAGTCGGAATCCAATGCACAACCTGTCGTGTTTACAGCACGCGTGTGCCCCTGCGCCATCATTGGCCTCAGTTTTACTTTCAGTTGGTTTTATAATATTAAAACTTAACTTAGCTTAACGCATATAGCGTTAAGCTGCCCCGGTTACCCCTGCCCCAGTTACCCCTAGCGGGGTAGTCAGAGAGAGCGGAGAACTAAACGCTACGATCTTTACATTCCTCTTCCACCTCGTCCACTGTCATGAACCTCTGCCCATGCCCTCCGAGGGGTCCTCATGATATTAATATACAATATAATATTAATATATAAAAATAATTTTATCCAATCTCTTTTCAGCAAAATGCCCGACATAGACACTCTAATGGAGGAGTGGCCGGAGGTCATGGAGGAGACGCTCAACGACGTGGGCTTCCCACCAGCCAACATCGATTGCTCTCTCTCACAATATGTAGATTTGGTCTGCGCTCTATTCGATATCCCCGTACAAGGTGACACGTTGAATGATAGAATACAAGCTTTGCATTTGTTGTTTAATCTGTATTCTGCTGTCAAGAATTCACAGTTGTACGCGGAGAGAGAGAAAGAGAAAGGGGTTGGTGGTTAGAATGTGTTGTGATGGTACTATAATAACAGGTAGTTATAAAGTAATAAGGAGAACTGTAAACGTGA